>JAJGOT010000720.1:0-177500 GCA_022457155.1 Cladopsammia gracilis | reverse complement strand
ACACAGTTCATGAATGAAAGTGGCGCCTTTGTCAATATTGTGCAAGCTTGAACACTATAACTGTTTTGTAATTCAACACATTGATAACAAATCACAGTTTCGAGAAAAAATTCGTTGAGATATACAACCTTTCATTAAGTAAAAAGGCTAACAACAATATTTTGCCTAGCACCATTTCTTAAACAACAAACAGCGAATGCAGAAACTTTTGCTAAGCTAAAATTAATTTAGCGTACACAATCAGTTGAGAGTATCTAAGAAGAGCTTTCGTCTACTCAAAGAACGGGACAAAGTAGTAACTACAAGAATTAACGGCCGCTTAAAAATGGTCGGTGCGGCTGCATGGAAACTGGAGGGAAACACCTTAAAAAGGCCGGCTTCACATTCCAAAATATTGATCCCTCAGACGAGACATTTGCTCCGGGCGTGCGCGTTACCAAAATGAACCATTGCTCATTAATTATGTATGTATGTATGTATGTATGTATGTATGTATGTATGTATGTATGTATGTATGTATGTATGTATGCGCTATTGATTTGCTTTTGGATTTCTATTATTTTGGCTTTTGTTTTAGTTTTAAAAACGATATGCATAACTAATGTATGGGGTTAAACGGAAATCTTTCCGTCTGAAAAGTGCAAAATGAGGAGTTTTTTTTCGATCGAACCAAAGTAAATTTCCCACCGAAATGTTTACTAGATTCCAATCTTTCCAAAACCGTGTGGATGTTGACATTGCGCCTGTTAGAGTTAGAACGCTTACAGCGATGACCGCGCGGTCGAACTCCATTCAAGCCTTTATACGAAATTGCTCACTTCAAGGTAAAAATGACGGTACTTTTTTTTTAAAAGTTATTAAAATAGTTTAACGTTTCCAGATAGAATAGTAACCATATTACTGGAATCCGAGTGTGAATTTCCGAAAAGTAATTCATAAATTGCCAGGCCATGCATTGACAGAAGAGCATGCGAATAGATACAGACTAATAATAGAAGCCAAAATTGGCTCAGTCGAAGCATAGTGCACTGAAAAAGTGGCAAAATGACGGGGTTTTCTTCGCTCCAACTAAATCATATTTCCCACCAAAATGTTCACAAGATCCCAGTCTCTTCAAAACCGAGTGTGGATGTCGACATTATGCCATTTAAAATGAGTTAGAATACTTAATGTTACAGTGTACCTTCAGATCGAAAATGTATTTTTTTTTTTTTTGGCGTCAAAATAAAGTTTACAGAATGAACTTTCATCCAAAAAAAATTATCGAAAAATAGTGAAAATTGACGGAGAAATGACGGTATAACTTTTTGTGGGCGTAGTTTGTTTATGAAGCGATATGTTTTTTAAGTGCTGTTTTCTCAAAGTTAATTTTTCGCATGTTGGGGACACTTTAAAGAGCTACAACTCAAAGGGAATTTGTTCGATTTTCCTCAAATTTGGACAGAAGCTAGGCTAACACGTAATCAACAAAAAGTGTCGGCGAATTTCTTATTTCTGAAAACGTTTTCGTCAAGAGCCATTTCCGTGCGATCATTCCAATTTTTTTCCTCCCTTTTTCGAAAATATTCTGTAACTTTTCACTGCAATTGAATATGGGAAATCGCCGACACCTTTTTTTAGCGCTTCGTGTCCGGAAACCCGAGAACAAATCAAATCAGCAAAAAAACAATAATCGCTTTGAGTTATAGAGTTTTAAAGCTGATTCGGACGTTCGAATTTAGACGTCATAAAAAATTCGACAATTTATTTTATTACCAAATGGTTTCCATATTTAGATAACCAGCTCTATAAGCTTTCATTTGATGTCTGGGTTTAGGTATATTAAGCGTAATCTTAAGACGCTAGAGCTGTTATACTGGAGACACCCCCTAAGGTACACTGTAACCCTAAAGCGATGACCGCGCGAATCCGAGTTTGGATTTCCGAAAAGTAAATTATAAATTTCCAGGCCATGCATTGACAGAAGAGCATGCGAAAAGATATATTCTAAAAGAAGCCAAAATTGGCTCAGTCGAAGCATAGTGCACTGAAAAAATGGCAAAATGACGTTTTTTTTTTCGCTCCAACTAAATCATATTTCCCACCAAAATGTTCACAAGATCCCACTCTCTTCAAAATCGAGTGTGGATGTTGACATTATGCCTATTAAAATGAGTTATACCGCTAAAAGCGATGACCGCGCGGTTGAACTCCATGTAAGCCTTTTCTTGGCATTGGTCACTTCAAGGTCAAAATGACGGGACTTCTTTTTTTAAGTTACTAAAATATTTTAACGATTCCAGATAGAATAATAATCAACTTACAGGAATCCGAGTGTGGATTTCCGAAAAGTAATTCATAAATGGGCGAAATTTTGATTTTCCTTTTCAATCAAAGGGCTCTTAAAGGCATCTCGTTAATGCGTTGATTACAGCTAGATTTTTTTAAGGTGCAAGAAAGGAGAAGATTTAGAGAACGCGTGTTATATATTTTTTTTTTTAAAAAAAAAGCTGTCAATTCATTGTGGAATTGAGACTAGAGGATAAGATTTTTCTGCGTTTTTTAATTAATTAGCTGAAAAATATGGTCTTGTTGATGTAGTATCAAGGTATTTGGTAAGTGTATTTAAGGAGTTGTCGTATGTTAATTCCTTCTATTGGTGCTCTCCGCTGGAGGCGGTTGACTTTTATTTATTTATTAACTGGCTCGTCGCTTCGACGAGTCAGTTCTTAAAATACCCTCTTTTTTTTATTTTTTCGTCCTGTCGGGTCACCTGCCCCGGGAATCGCTTTTGCTGCGGCCAACACCGTACCTAGTTCACTTCCAGTTTTCAGAAATGGCGTAATCAGTGATGTCGGCAACTATAATTCAAATATTTACCGTTCTAATTTCGACGGAATTGTTAAAAATTAAATCTCTGTGATTTTCGGATGCGATCTATTTCTGGTAAAAGGAAAGCGAGTTGAATTTTTCTAACCAAATCACGTAATAAAAAAAAACCACGTCCCGGCAGGTCACAGAACTGCTGAGTAAACAATTCTCAAGCATTACTCCGTGGAGTCACGTTCAAATTCCGCACATCTCGTATTTATGTCACGCTATTTGATCGATCATGTTGATATTGTTAATTTATTCGAAACCCCATCACCGATTCTCCAAAATGCCTGTGTTAAAACAATCCTGATTCCTTGTAGTAGGTGGTTTCAAGGATTTTAAAGCGAAAAAAAACAATACAAAGTTCAAAGAAAAAGATATAGACCTGAAATTGTAGCCTCCTTGAAGCAGAGTGCGGAATGTAAAGCGGACTGTGGAATGTAAATGTGGACTGGACTGTGCATATTAATAGACTCTAGATTGTATATTGTGGACTCTAAAATGAAAACCGGGTAGAAAATGAGACCAAACGAGCCAGTTTCGAAGCCCAACGGGCTCCTTGTTTATTTAGTTGTATATTTATTTATATTTATTTTATTTACTTTATTTCAATTTAGAATTTGTTTTGTGTCGACGCAGAGAGAGGCCAATTGTGCATCAGGCGTTGGTATTTGCGCAGCAAGTTTTGGGCCAATATTAACGAAATATGAATTTAGTTGTTCACAGATGTCTTTCTTATTTGTATAACATTTATTGTTACGAAAAAGGTTGGTTATAGGGGGTGAGGTTTTCTTTTTCCTATTTATTATCGTGCCTATTAAGTTCCAAGTTGCCTTTAAACAGTTTTTATTTAAATTGAATTGAGAGGTAAAATAGTTTTTCTTAGCAGCCTATAATGGGGGTCATCGAGCATCCAAGAGAGTAAAATTGCTGTGAAGTTCTCAAAGCGACCATGTATTTGCCATGTTTGTTAACTTCCGTGCTCTACAATGCATGACGTATGTGTTAAAGTACATTTGCGTGACATGCGTAACAAAATGCGCAGTAGAAATGAGCGCGGAGTGTCGACTGCAAGTGCACCTGAATAAGATAAACGTGGGTTCTGCGAATGAAATAAAGCTTATAATAAATAGAAACTAGCGTGAAGAGAACTAGCCTGTGTGCAGCCGTCTCCGATTTCCTCGCTCACAAAGGAAATATTACACGTCTGTGCGCAGGCTAGAAGAGAACACACTCCTTGATTCTTAGAGTAGTTGAACAGTATTATCCAGGCGGTTCGGAGCCGCCATTTTGAACTTTACCTTCGCGATACGCATGTTGTACAGCTAAATTTATGCCATTGGAGAGGCAGCGATGAAAAGTTGTTTCGGCCTTACTAGGTTTCATTAGTGAGTAGAACATGAATGTTAAGTGCCTTTGCGGAGGCAAACCAGTAGGTTGGTTGAACTTAAAGAAGTAATTGGCAAGCATATTGATCCGAATATCCACTGATAAAATAAATCTTCAGAAACGATTGGCTAGTAGAGCTGCACAGGCCTACCAGGTTCCCAGGGTCTTCTCCGCTTTCCCTCGCTTTTAGAGCGGACTAGTATGTGTTCTTACCTAGGAGGTTTGAAAAGATGGAAACAGTGGGGTTGGTGTAATCACATTTGTTGCCTGCGTGTCAACCCTTTTCAATTTGCAGTTTAGTTGCAGTGGCTGCTTAATGAAGTCAGTTCTTGTTCTTCGGTGCTTAATGTCCGCTACAGGGTTTTGGCGGGTTTTTCCGTTTCACTGAGTTATGCGTTGTAAGACCTTGTGATACTAAGTTTTTGCTCTTATGTTTCCATATTTTTAGAATCGTCAAAGACTGACCAGTTTCGTGATGGGGCGTGGATTGCGATTGTAACGATAGCCATTCCTATTTGTCCTGTGAAGGCCTTGGAGCAATACATCGCAGCTGCGTATATTGATCTCTCTGAAGATTTACCGCTGTTCAGAGCGATTGCCAGGGGATTAACTACATAAGAAGGATGGAGTTTCTTATGGACGGTTTTAGAGAGTTTAAAGACGTTTTGATTACCAGTGTTCATAGAATTTGAGCCGGAGGGTCCACTGCTGCAGCGAACGCTGACATTCAAGATAGATTTTTTAAGGGTCGCGGTCGATGGGCGAGTTAAAATGCTAAAGATGGCTATGCTTAAGACAATATCTATCACAGCTGTCAGTTTCTCAGTCATTTAGGATTTCAAATTCTTGTAAAGTTCTGTTTCGATTGAGCTCGGCAAGTTGAAGACAATTGTTTATAAGTGGGGGATTTTTCTTCTGTCTTTTCGTAGCGAGCGGTATGGGGATTTTTTCATGCTATGGATGCTCGTTCGTTCTCTCCAAAGTTCTGTTTGTTGTCACTTTCCGTGTAACGATTTAGTTTGTTTTTACCTTAATAAATCGTGCGGACTCCAGTGAGCATGCGATGGTAAAAGGTGTTTATTGTTTTTTGTGTCCTTGCGTTTCGCACGGGTGTTATGAAATTTGGGAAATTTAGTAAACGGCTGTATTTAGTCATTTGAGAACTGTTAGTAGTCCGATGCTTGTACGATTATGTCATACCCATATTTTGGTGCTAAGAATATCCAAATTTAATACGCTTCGCGGGCGATTAAGTTTTCGGCTTGTAGAGATTCCGTCGTGTGGTTTTGTGGTTTTCATTTGTTGTCATGTCATGTATATGTATATGTTTGTATATGTTTTGTGAAGTTGAGTTTGGTTAATTGTGAAGATTCGAGAGTCGAGAGTACCTTGATTTCAATAGAGACACCAAAAGGTATGAGAAGCCGTTATTTTTGTATAAAAGTATATTTTCACTGAAATATAGAACAGCTATAATTTCATTTGAGTTGTGGATCAGATATGTCATCTGAGCCGTTCCGGAGCGTTTTTAACGATAAAATTTGACAGCTTACATTGTTTTAAAAATGCACGTGGCGCTGCGATTTAGTTTAATGCTGTGAAAAGTGAAACTGAGATCGTTTATTGCGTTCTGGGCGGTGGGGGAGAGGGGGGGGGGGGGGGGGGGGAGTGTTTTCGAGGGGAGTGTGGTTTTTGCGTTTCTTAGATCAGAATGGTTCCGGGTGATGTCTTCCAGGTTTGTTGTTTAACTGGTTCACTATATGGAGTCCTTTTTCGCGCATTTCATTTGTCAGTGTCCCTTGGTTGTTTTCTTGCTGTGATGGGTATAGAGTCGTATAAAACGACGCAAAGCGACGTCAACCGACATCACTTTGCCGAACAATTTTGACAGAAAATTGTTGACAAGTCATCAAAGTGTAAAATCGCAAATATGCATTACATGCTTTTAACTCTAATTAGCACGCCATAAACACTTCCTATCTCCGATTACTAACCACAAAAGAGCCACTGTATTAAACTCGCCAAAAACTTATGAAATGAAAATACAATTTTTCTATACTCGACATATCTTACACAATACAAAATACTAAACGCGTTTTCCAAATATTACTCTCTAAAGTAACAACTCTAGAAATCGAATTAACAGCTTTTGAATAAAGACGGACCGCCTCTAAGTTGATAAGATGTAACTATTTTAAATCAATAAACACACACGGAACGTCCAGTAATCTCTTTAAATACCAATTCATCTTCATTTAAACACAAATACCCGATTTATTATTTATCAAATCACCATAGAATATCGTTACAATTTCCAAGTGCTAAATAAATCTTACAGAACTGGCGGTTTTTCTTTATGCAAACAATATCGTTACACTGCTCTTAATAACGTCACTTATACAACGCCGCCAGAGTCTGACTATCTGCACGCTATTTTCTTCTTCTTGTTTTTTTTTTTTAATCAATAAGATGTGGGCATTGGAGATTTGCGGTGTTACGGTGTTGCTCATTTTTTTATGCGGTGTTGCGGTGAATAAAATCCCAGCTTGCGGTGTTGCGGTGATCTCAAACTTTACGGTGTGCGATGTTTACACTTTACAGTCTGCGGTGTTCGGTGCAACAAAATTATCTGCGGTGTCGCCGTTTCCTGTTTGACTCTAAATTTAGCCTCTATATGTTATTTACTTCGCACTTAATTTTGAAAAGCAGGTACCATTATGTTAAATTTGTAACCAAAAAACAGTACAATACTGTCTAGTTAATCTTCAATACTCTGCTGGTCGCCAATCCTAAGCCTTTTTCATGGTAACTTGACAAAAAGATATATTGCGGTGACGGTGTTTCGTCGACTTTTCTTGGGGCGATGCGGTGTTCCGTAATTTATTTTGCCGGTGTTGCGGCGATTCAGAGCGCCGTAATGTCTCCCTCCAATAATATGAGCACAAAATTAAATCAAATAAATTGCCACTTTTACATTCTATGTAGTTTACCATTGAAAGAAAACAAACTGCTCGTAGTCTAAACGAACATCTCTGTAACAGGCTATTGATTGTGTTCTAAAAATCAGATCTTTCTTACATCACTCACTACTCCTCACTACTCTCTCCCCCCCCCCCCCCCCCCTCGCTCCCTACACAGTAGGCAGCAGATACACTTGGACTACAATGGCTCGTGGAAGGCACGACGCACACGACACCTGTTTTCTAATCCTTAAGTATCTAACTAACCAATATTATATAGAGTTTAAAGAGAATTGAAGACTTATCATTGCGACAAAAATCATCTACCGATCTAACAACTAATAATTTTATTCACACGAAAGGACGAACAGTGGAAAGTCAAATTCATCGCATATTATTACTCATCATATCACTACAGCACCTGTGTTTTTAAACGCAAATCACTGTCAAATCTTATCATTAAAACCACTTTCCTTAGATGCCCTTCCGCTTTGCGGTGGCCACTCGTTTAGCGCTGCTCTGAAACGCATTAAAAAATAAAGTCTGTTGTGCAGGCTAGCCATTTGACTTTACAACAAACGCACAGTTTATTCTATTACAACTAGCAATTTGCCTTACCGTAGTTATCAAGTAATTATACTTACATGGAAACAATGTGCCGCGATCCCTAATTGTTTTCGGTGATGGCGGAATGTTGTACAGTGTTCTATATGTGCTGTTCGCTACGAATTTCTACGCGCACCAACGACCTCAGAGCTAGAGGTCTAGCAACAAAATGGATTTCAAGCGATCCAATTTTACTTGAAATTGTTGAAAAATCGAAACGCGTTCTTACAATGTCTTATGTAGAATGGTTTACGTGATTTAGAATAGAATGTCGTAAGTTTTGGTCACCGGAGCGTTGCAGTTACATTCCTTTGGGAGAGCGGAGTTCGTTTTGTACAGTATATAGTGATGTTCGGGTCGATATGTTAAGGTTTTTGAGGTCATGGTCAGTCGTTAAATAGGGTATTATTTTTGGTAATTTTGGTTTTGTGATGGTTAGAAATTCTACAATTGTAGTGTGCGACTGAAATAGGAGTTAAAAGGAGTTTCAAAAATTTGGTTTTCAACTGTCAATAGACGTTATCTTTAAGTGTCGGCAGTATGGTCCTGTGGTCGCCGCTGTCTCTCGTCGGCTTTCACATGAAATGATGGACTATGACGGAGCGCGAAAGGCAAATTTATGTTCGAAGTATGATGAAGTTTTATTGCGTTTATACTTGTAGCCAAGGGTAGCTGTGATGCTGGTTATTCGCGAGAATACTGTGTGTCTATTTCAGAGACATTGTTTTAAATGTTTGAGAAGCAGCATATGTTTGATAAAACAATGGGTAGGTCTGTGTTTTTATAAGCATAACGTTTAATTGGTAAGTTGAAAGAAAATGAAGATGATTTACAATTTGAAGAGATGAGTTGTCCGAAATAGCGTTTGAATGTAAAGGTTAGCAATATTGACAAATTGTTTAAGATTGGTTATTAAATGTTGTATGATCTGTAATATTTTGTTGAAACTTGTTTAATTGTGGGTGGGCCGAAATATCTACCTTTTCCGGTTTAGATTAGCGATGTCTGTCTTTCTGTTAAATGGAGTAATTAGGTAGTTGTGTATGGTTGTCTTGAAGGAATGATCTAATGCCGTTGTGGTGTCATCTGTTTCCTAACTATTAGGGATTAAATGGATCATTTTAAATTTTAGAAATGAATTGGTTTTTATTTTATTGGTATTTGAAGTTAATTCTTGTTAAAAGTCTTAATATTTTTTGAGTGAGGGGGGGGGGGGGTGGGGGGTTAAGGGTGGTGGATGAACTAAGAAAGATGTGATTTTTAGCAGAGAATAGCCTGTTACAGAAACGTTCGTTTACACTACGAGCAGTTTGTTTTCTTTAAGTGTTTCACTATATAGAATGTAAAAGTGGCAATTTA
This sequence comes from Cladopsammia gracilis, assembly GCA_022457155.1. Classification (NCBI taxonomy): domain Eukaryota; kingdom Metazoa; phylum Cnidaria; class Anthozoa; order Scleractinia; family Dendrophylliidae; genus Cladopsammia; species Cladopsammia gracilis. The sequence continues at coordinate 168,333 of JAJGOT010000720.1, read as the reverse complement.
TTTGATTTAATTTTACCGTCATGTTTTTGATTTTGGAAAAAAAGGATAGGAAATAGAATGCAGATAGGCTTTCAGTGACACGGCGAGGTTTCGTGAGCCAAACGATTTAACGTGTGGTTGTCGGTCTCTTTTTTAGTGAAGATTTGCGTGCCTACCCTACCTAACCCTAACCTCATGTCATTAGTATTACAAGTTAAGTTTTTGTATTTTCTAGTTGAGATAATGAAATGGTTGTTATTCGAGAAATCTGTGAAGTACATTTTATGGGAAATTGTTGAATTTATTTTTCTGTTCAGAATGTATTGTATAATTCTGCTTTAATTCTGCTGAAATCGCTTATAAAATGCTTCTTAAAATGCTTCCTTGATAACTTTTATAAACAAAATCAGGAACATTTTTACGTCTTTTGCGTGTTTAAAATGCATCCTTGATAACTTTTATAAACAAAATCAGGAACATTTTTACGTCTTTTGCGTACTGTTGCATAATCAAACTGTAATAGCAATGATTAATTGTTTTAAAATAGCACAAAACCGAAATCCATACTCTTGCATAATCAAACCGAAACATTTTTAGTTAGCTGAATAAGCAAAATCTACCCTCTCTTGCATACTATTGCATAATCATGACACCTAAATATTTAATAACTATTGGAAAAACAGACAAAGATTACAACTCAAAAAGCGAACAAAAATACAGCGTGAGATTTCTCAGCTTCGTCGAGCGCGAAAAGTTGACTCGTTTAACTTTAAGCGAGTTGACTTTAAACGAATCGTAAAATTAACTCTTTTCACGAGATTTCACTTTGACATTCGTTAAGCGACATAAAAAATCGCTCCTCGCTGTTCATCATACCGGGTAGACAACGTATAGCAGAACCCCGGAGGAGGACTCGCATATGTGGTTGGGTGGAGGTGCTCGTCGTATCTTTTAGGGGTTAAAATTAGGGGATCTAGGTATCTTTTAGAATATATGATTAAAAAAAAACTCATTTTCCCAGAAAATAGTATCTTTTAGTGTGTTGATAGCGAAAGACGAGTCGCTATTGCCTTCCGGTGTTCCTTCTGATGGTAGCTGGAATTCGACCCATGTATAGTCAGATCTATTTATTTCCAGCACTCTAGCCGCATCGCATTGTTCCATCGCATATTTGGTAAAAAAATGGTATCTTTTAGAAGTAAAATTCTGGTTGATAACGGCCACTTTGATATCTTCAGGGTTTCACTTTTTTTCCTGACGAGCACCTCCGCTTGACGACTTATAGGAGTCCCCCCCCCCCCCCCCCTCCGGGAGCAGAATATTCTTACCAATTTTTCTTTTCACGATATTTCCGGTTGTCACTCGCTAAGCGACTTAAAAGGCAGAGCAAAATAGCATGTTCTTTTGAGAACAAGTCATATCTAGAATATTTGATGTCACTTTTAACGTCATTAGTAATAAGAGTGGTGTTAATTAGCTTCACGCAGCTATCAAATGTACTGAATAGGACAGCCTCTGACTAAGTTAAACTTCCCATATGACTAAAAAAAAAATTGCCGGATTGACCCCTTTCATAAAATAGAAGTCCGTATAAAGGTGAATATTTTAAGTTCGTTTACCTACAGGTTGCAACTAATTTGATTGAACCTGCACTTGGCACCGGTAGCATACGTGTTGTAGTATTGGCTGACCCGTGTACTTTCGCTTTTGTGCTATTTTAAAACAATTAATAATTGCTATTACAGTTTCATTATGTAACAGTACGCAAAAGACGCAAAAATTTGGCCAATCATAATGCAGAACGTAGCTAATACAGGAAATCGCCTGCTGCTGAGTTGACCTCTGATACGTTTGGTTAATTGCACGCTTACTTGTAACTCTAAAATTTTCTTTCCACCAGTGATAGAGTGCATTGTTATTTAGAAGTTGCTGAAACCAATTCTGTGGTCGTGGAAATACCCAAGCCCTCCTTGGCGACGAGCAAGTTCGTGGCGAGCTCCTAAATGTAAATAAAACGCCGACAAACCTTGAAGATAGCGTAGTTGAAGGCGTCTTCTTCGGTGTCTTCTCGCAAAAAAAAAAAAATGCCGGATTGTTATATTTATCAAATGATAAGCAGGAGAATGACTGAAATTAAACTTACAAGATCTCGATTCGTGTCATCCATGTCGATCTGTACGTTTTCGCGCGTAAACTGCAGTGTCAGTGAACTCATATCTTATTATATTTTACCCTGGGGAGTCTTTTACTGTGTAACCGCATCCCCAAGGGTAAGATGAAACCTGAGATAAACCGAACCCAAGCCATTAACCCTTGGGAAGGCCCCAAACTCAAGGTGTGTGTAACCACAACTCAATAGAAAAAAACGCAAAGTTCATGCTATTTTGCTCTGCCATACCGCTCATATTAACACACAAACTTTCCTGTCCCATTTAACTTTCTTATAACCTCTCCATTAGTAAAATACACCGTGAAATTCTCAAACTACGTTTCCCAAGAAAACGCATTTAACCTATTTTTACCCTTTTAAAGTAGCTATAATGGCTTTACGACAAATGATTGAAACTGATAGGTAACGTGAGATATCGAAATTTAAGAAGGACTAACACCTTTGCGGTAACGTAATGTGAGATATGACAAGTTCATCACAAGTTCTGACATCCCAATACCCTAGGAAATTAACAATAGGTCCGGGGGTGCTCCCCAAACATTTTAGTAGCAGTATGTGACGCCCTTCTTGAAATCCTAACCGCTTTAACCAACCATATCCTCAATGCCCTAATATAGCTTCTATAAAGAAGGAACAAGAAACCCCCCCGGACAAAAGTCCACAAAATTTTGTTAACAACTTTTGTCCTTTTTTAGTACTCGACTTCGAAATCTCGCTTAATGCGCAAGCGCATTAACGAGATAAAAATTGGCGTTTTGGCAGTGATTTTTAGGATCAAATTGGGGGTCTGGGGACGAGTTAAAAAAATTAGAGGCAAATGTCACCCAATTTTTTTGCCATGTTTTACCGTTTCCTTTATGGATATTTGGCAAACATATTTCTTCACACAAAATAAGTTTTTATGTTTCTGTTAACTTATGGGAATGTATGGCCATAAGTTGACGAATTTCAATCATTATTACATGTCAATTTCCACCACTTTGACGAAATCTTAATTTCTATCACAAAGTCTCAATCCTGGCCATTTCGTTTGGGACACTTAGCACTTGTTTTACAAAACGCACGACTTCTGCATTTATCCTCCCACTCCACCCTGAGTAATGTTGAGATCCGGGAGTCATAAATGCATCAGATACGTTTGCCACAATTTCTTGCCACTTTAATTAGTTTGGGACATTTTCTTGTGAAATATAACATGTTGTTCAACCTTATCACGATTTTCCTAGTTAGCTCGACGTTTCAATTATAAAGACACGTGTTAACCCTCGGCCTACAAGGTATGACGGATCCCCAGCAGCGACACAACCCATAACAATCAGCTTTTCTTGTAGAGCGCATCACAGGCTATCTATTATAAAATAAATTATTTTCGAAATATTGTAAAACTGCAAAAACCCAAGGGAAGTGTTACAACCCCATCCCTCCCGCCCTACCCACTTTACTATGGTTAGGTATAAGTTTGCGCGATCGTGCGACAGTTGCGAACATATTATAACTTTATTTCCAAAAAGAATGAAATTTTCGAGACAGACTGGAGTAAGTTATCATGTTATATTGCGAGCACGACTTAGATAAGTAAAGACAAATTTTAATTGATGGCTAAAAGTAACTCACTCTGAAAAATAAGACAGATAAGCATACTAGATTTCAAATACGTGAAATGTTCAGAAACGTTACTTAGTTTCCCGCTATGATGAGAGTGAAAACAATAAAGTTGTACCGTTGGGACCGAATCAAGTGTCCGTACTGTAATATAGCTGGAGTCCGTCACACGGGATTTTGTTTCCGTAAAACGTCTATATCTCATGAAGGGATTTAGATATTGTCCGTATTTACATGTACGTATATCAACGGGCTTCAGCTTCTGTCGATATCAGCGGCAAGGTGTCCGCAAGGGTAGAGACTCGACTGTAAACTATTGATTATCAAGCGCGTAAAATCTCTTTTTAAATGTGACAACTGCCATTGAAGTTAACCCGTCGATCCGTCATGAAACTTTTGCTAAAATATTGTAATTTCACTTACCGTAATATGAAACTTGAATAAACCGGCTATAAATCCTTCATATTCTGAATAACGCTAACGTTCAAAATGAATATTTTAAGCCATTTCTTTAATTTATAGACCGCTTACAACTTCCTACTGCTTGAGGCGAACAATAAACTAAATTAAAGGCAAATATGTGCGCAGTTCGGATCAAAAGGTCGATTATTTATACATTGGCTATTAATAACAAAATTCTAAACAGTTTAATACCAGGCCTGCTGTTGGAAACAACCATCCACCACATTTTCTTTAGCGTGGACTTCAACAATTTAGACTTTCGGTTTATCGAGCCATTAAGTCAGGCGAAATTTGTTGATGAATGAAAAGTCAAAATTGCAAATGTGTTCATATTCTTATCCATCAGTTGTGTTCGATCAGACAAACCGCACGTCATAAGAATCATTATCCGCCTGTAAATGTAAAATTAATTAGCTTTGTCAATTTTGTTCGGAAGGGAGCGCGCGTCATCAAAATAGTTATCTAAAAATTGTCTTTACAATTTGCAAACAAATTATCAAAATAAAAAGCTACCCCGTCGATCCGTCATGAAAACGTTTTTTTAAAAATAATAATATTCACTTACCTTTTTAGGCGTTTTTTTTCCATTAAAACTCATTAAATTAAAATAACAAAATAACAACAGTATGCTAAAAGTTACACCTTCGAGCAGTCATGACAGCTCTACTGAAAATTATAATTTCACTTTCCGTTTTAGGTGTTTGTTTTCATTAAAACTCATTAAATTAAAATAACAACTACACACTAAAAGCTACCCCGTCGATCCGTCATGAAAGCTCTACCGAAAAATTGGAACTTTCAATTACGGTTATAGTAGAACTAGCCGTGAATACTTGATATTCGATCGGAATATAGCTGTTATAAAATTGATGTTTACAACCATTTATTTAATTTATAGACCGCTTACATACGCCCTTATTGTTTTCGGTTCAAAGTAATAAATAATAAATACTACCCTCAGGCGAGCAAAGAACTGTTTTAAATGGTAAGGTATAATACGAAGCTCGGAATAACAACATTCTAAATAGTTTAATACCCGGTATATTGTTGACGGAACAACCATCCACTACATTTTGTTTAACGCGGACTTCAACAATTTAGACTTTTGTTTTATCGAGCCATTAACTCAAGAGAATTTGTTTTAATCAATGAAAGATCCAAAATTGTAAATATATTAATATTCTTATTGATAAGTTGTGTTTGATCAAAGAAACCGCGCGTCATAATCCGTCTAGAAAGATATGGCAATTTTGTTTGGGAGCCGGCGCGCATCATCAAAATAATTATTTAAAACATTTCTTTAAAATTTGCAAAACGTTATCGAAATGGTGACTTTTCATGCCATAAGTGGCACCTAATCGATTCTTAAATTAAAACGGCAGCTGCCAAAAGGTGACCCCGTCGATTCGTCATGAAACCTGAAATGAAAAATTGTAATTTTTTTACTTACCGTTGTTTTCATTAAAATTTATGAAACTAATATAATTTATGAAACTAATTTATAAAAAATTATCAAACTAAAATGACAACGAATCATGAATGAAAACCAGCATCCCAACTCGGAAAAAAATTTCAGAGTTCCAGATGGGATTCGAACCCACGACCCTCCGTGATCTAGTCTAAAATGACAACTGTATGCTAAAAGCTATCTCGTCGATCCGTCATGAAGCCTAAAAATTTATACTAATTTAAAGGGTAAGGTGCGAAGTTCGGCTCAATAAAATTCTAAATAGTGTAATACTGGGCCTATACATTTTAGATTTTTGGTTTATCGAGAAATTAACTCAAGGGAAATGTTTTGATCAATGTAAATGAAAATTGTAAAAATATTCATATTCTCATTAATCAGTTGCTTTCGAGAGACGGTGCGTTAGAAACAAAATAGATATATTACCAATACATAACGAATTAATTAGTCTTGACAGTTTTCTTCGAGAGGGAGGTTGCGTCATCAAAATAATTAATTATCTAACAATTTCATTTGCAAAACAATAGGGACTTTTCACGTCATAAACTGCTCGCCGCATCTCGCATAACGACTTCTGTCATAAGCTAACGCGTCGATTCGTCATTAATCCTCGACAGATAAAAAGATTACCCTTGCAGACGTTTGCTTTCAACGTGTTTTTTGTGACCACGTTTACTCCTACTGCTTGAGTTTATTAACAGATTATTTACGAAAAAAAAAAATGTGCAACATGGTTTGAATAACGTTGAGCTACTGGAGGTACCAAAAGCATCAATATGTTTAATTCTATATTATTTTGCAACTCTAGCAATTTCCACATTTTCCCAATAAATTTGAATTTTTAGAAAAATTCAAGACGGCGGCCGTCTTGGCAGCCATTTTGGATCACGTCACAGACCCCCAGCAGCGTCAAAACCCATAATATTTACCTTACCTTGTAGAGCACATCGCGGGCCATCTATTAGATGTAAAATATTTCCGAAATATTGCAACATCGCAACGTATACGTATACGTTTGCGTGTAACTCCCAGGGTTAATGCTACTGGAAACCGTTCATCATATACTCTTGTCTAGAAATGTATTTCACCTTTTTTTGTCATCATGATCATGATATGTACAACGCTTTAATTTCGTAACGAACAAAGAAAACACACCGCATATTTTTATGTTATTTTAAATCTGTCCATAAACCTTGTTTATCTAAATGGCAATGTATGCATGTTTTTGTTTGTATATATCTTTAATCTTTAATCTTTAATCACAGTTCGTAACCATACATAACTGATACAAATAAACTAATACTAACATATAATCGAACAAAAATACAAAAATGGTTAACAGGACGGTAGTAGGGGGAAACCAAATTCCCATACTAAGACATACCCTCCAAAAAGGAATATATAACATGTATATATAACATGTTTTCGTCGTCTTTATCGAATATGTCATATTATGAGTCGGTCTGACTCATCTGATTGTGGTCGTTCTTTTTCTCATTTATCTTAACCCTATTCAGACTGGGGGGGGCTTTTCGAACCTTCCCCCCCTAAAAAAATTGTGATAACTCTTACAGCGAAATAGCTATGAGGCTGAAATTTTCTGACTTTTCCTAGAATTCATCCAGAGACATTTTGGTATCCATAAAATGTCAGTGTGATTAACCATGTTGCCATAGCAACCGGTTTTTGACACAGGTTTTCAAAATATTAAAATATGGTGATTTTTTTTTATTTTAAGATCTTGTTCTTTGACTTATAATGCATTTTCGTGTTAGAATAGTTTTTTTGTTGGGACTAGTTCTTGAAAGACATCAAAAATTTTTAACATCAAATATTTGGGGGGGGGAGGGGTAGGTAAATTTTTGCTCTCTTTTACTTATAGACAAACATGTTGTACTATTTATTAAATAACGCTTCTAAGTTCATTGTTTGGATAATAGACATTAGTTTGATACGTGTTTTATACATTCTGATCCTTTTTTCTTTTAGATATTTTTTAAATTTTAATTTAAACAAAAAAAAAAGGAAATCCAAGATGGCGGATCCAAGATGGCGGATACAAGATGGCGGAAATTATAGTTTTATCGCCTTTTTTACTTTTTCTCGCTTTACAAGTGTATCCTTGTTTGTATTTATTACGTTTTAATATTAAAGAGATGATTTTACAGCTATGTTTGATATTTTAAGTATCTGGATGGAAAAATATCAAAGAAACGTCGGAAAAACAAAAATGACGTCATTGTGACGTCATAATTGGGTGTGGCAGGTCAAAACTGGGTGTGACGTTTCCTTCCATGGAGGTGAACATTGTGTGAAAATTTCATGTTCCTAGCCTTACTGGTTCCAGAGATATAAAGGGTGTCCGAGGAGTACCCCCCCCCCCCCCCAGTCACAGATTGCCTGAAAAAGCCCAGTCTGAATAGGGTTTAAGGCGCACACGTGAAAACTGCAAATAATTTTGATGCACTGTATTATACTTATGGTAGCATTTTATACGTTTTTAAACGGAATTTTTTTAGTATTTAAAGACCTTTATTAACACAAAAGCAGCAAGAAATAGTACATTAAAAGAAAAGAGCAACAACAATAATAATGAAAATTAACTAAGCTACAAATGAAGGTTCAAAATAATGTTATGTAATAGAAATTTAGCTTACTACAAATAGTATCACAAACTCAATTGTACAGTAAATAGAATAAAAAAAATTGATAAACAAAAAAATAAAAAGGAAATTGAAGAAAAAAAGTAACAAGGTAAGCTGGGTGTTTTAGAGTTAAAATGTCAGCAGGCTATTTGTTCACGGGGTCAGAGCATACTCGCGTGAATTAAGGCATGGCTCATCGTGTAATATTGGGTTTTCATCATTTATTCTAGCTTTATTCAGCGACCCCTAATATTTGATCTTATAATTATGCGCTAAGAAACAAAACCATTTTTGAATGATACCCTGTGTCTGTTGGGGTCACATGACCAGCCGCGTCCTAAATTATGCAAAATTTCGAATTTTCAGATTACGGCATGAAAATTCAATTAAAAACTCCCGTTTTTCCTTCGTTAGTCTTTAACTTACAGAGTGATACGCCACATTTACCAAGGAATTTCGAAAACTGTTATTGCTGCATAATTATATTATTCATTGTTTTCCTCTAGTCCCAGTCCCCCTCTAAATTTAAAACGTTATAGTTTACAGAAAACAAATAACTTTGGAAAACCCCGATTAGTTCCACAAACCCTGTACTAATGAACATTGACAGAAAACAAATTAAGTAGAAAAATATTTTTCCAAAATCTCGTAAATTTGGATCGAAAAAAAAGCTAAAACTTGGGCGTGGCAAGTCACGTGACGTAGCCAATCCATTCATGTAAGCGAAAAAAATATTTTTCAACAATTAAAAGCCTCTTAGAAATTTTAAGGTCAATAAGTGAAATATATCTTAAAATAAACCACCCCCTTTTAAATCGAATGAGAGTCATTCCTTAATTCACCCGAGTAGAATCAAAGGGCTCTTAAAGCCATCTCGTTAATGCGTTAGATTACAGCTAGATTTTTTTAAGGTGGAAGAAAGGAGAAGATTTAGAGAACGCGTGTTATATTTAAAAAAAAAAAAAAAAGCTGTCAATTCATTATGGAATTGAGACTAGAGGATAAGATTTTTCTTCGTTTTTTAATTAATTAGCTGAAAAATATGGTCTTGTTGTTATGTAGTATCAAGGTATTTGGTAAGTGTATTTAAGGAGTTGTCGTATGTTAATTCCTTCTATTGGTGCTCTCCGCTGGAGGCGGTTGACTTTTATTTATTTATTTATTTATTTATTTAGTTGTTTATTTATTTATATTTATTTTATTTACTTTATTTCAATTTAGAATTTGTTTTGTGTCGACGCAGAGAGAGGCCAATTGTGCATCAGGCGTTGGTATTTGCGCAGCAAGTTTTGGGCCAATATTAACGAAATATGAATTTAGTTGTTCACAGATGTCTTTCTTATTTGTATAACATTTATTGTTACGAAAAAGGTTGGTTATAGGGGGTGAGGTTTTCTTTTTCCTATTTATTATCGTGCCTATTAAGTTCCAAGTTGCCTTTAAACAGTTTTTATTTAAATTGAATTGAGAGGTAAAATAGTTTTTCTTAGCAGCCTATAATGGGGGTCATCGAGCATCCAAGAGAGTAAAATTGCTGCGAAGTTCTCAAAGCGACCATGTATTTGCCATGTTTGTTAACTTCCGTGCTCTACAATGCATGACGTATGTGTTAAAGTACATTTGCGTGACATGCGTAACAAAATGCGCAGTAGAAATGAGCGCGGAGTGTCGACTGCAAGTGCACCAGGTGTCCACAGGGATACATTTCCGTTCTGCTGAATAAGATAAACGTGGGTTCTGCGAATGAAATAAAGCTTATAATAAATAGAAACTAGCGTGAAGAGAACTAGCCTGTGTGCAGCCGTCTCCGATTTCCTCGCTCACAAAGGAAATATTACACGTCTGTGCGCAGGCTAGAATAGAACACACTCCTTGATTCTTAGAGTAGTTGAACAGTATTATCCAGGCGGTTCGGAGCCGCCATTTTGAACTTTACCTTCGCGATACGCATGTTGTACAGCTAAATTTATGCCATTGGAGAGGCAGCGATGAAAAGTTGTTTCGGCCTTACTAGGATTCATTAGTGAGTAGAACATGAATGTTAAGTGCCTTTGCGGAGGCAAACCAGTAGGTTGGTTGAACTTAAAGAAGTAATTGGGAAGCATATTGATCCGAATATCCACTGATAAAATAAATCTTCAGAAACGATTGGCTAGTAGAGCTGCACAGGCCTACCAGGTTCCCAGGGTCTTCTCCGCTTTCCCTCGCTTTTAGAGCGGACTAGTATGTGTTCTTACTTAGGAGGTTTGAAAAGATGGAAACAGTGGGGTTGGTGTAATCACATTTGTTGCCTGCGTGTCAACCCTTTTCAATTTGCAGTTTAGTTGCAGTGGCTGCTTAATGAAGTCAGTTCTTGTTCTTCGGTGCTTAATGTCCGCTACAGGGTTTTGGTGGGTTTTTCCGTTTCACTGAGTTATGCGTTGTAAGATCTTGTGATACTAAGTTTTTGCTCTTATGTTTCCATATTTTTAGAATCGTCAAAGACTGACCAGTTTCGTGATGGGGCGTGGATTGCGATTGTAACGATAGCCATTCCTATTTGTCCTGTGAAGGCCTTGGAGCAATACATCGCAGCTGCGTATATTGATCTCTCTGAAGATTTACCGCTGTTCAGAGCGATTGCTAGGGGATTAACTACATAAGAACGATGGAGTTTCTTATGGACGGTTTTAGAGAGTTTATAGACGTTTTGATTACCAGTGTTCATAGAATTTGAGCCGGAGGGTCCACTGCTGCAGCGAACGCTGGCATTCAAGATAGATTTTTTAAGGGTCGCGGTCGATGGGCGAGTTAAAATGCTAAAGATGGCTATGCTAAAGGCAATATCTGTCACAGCTGTCAGTTTCTCAGTCATTTAGGATTTCAAATTCTTGTAAAGTTTTGTTTCGATTGAGCTCGGCAAGTTGGAGACAATTGTTTATAAGTGGGGGATTTTTCTTCTGTCTTTTCGTAGCGAGCGGTATGGGGATTTTTTCATGCTATGGATGCTCGTTCGTTCTCTCCAAAGTTCTGTTTGTTGTCACTTCCCGTGTAACGATTTAGTTTGTTTTTACCTTAATAAATGGCGCGGACTCCAGTGAGCATGCGATGGTAAAAGGTGTTTATTGTTTTTTGTGTCCTTGCGTTTCGCACGGGTGTTATGAAATTTGGGAAATTTAGTAAACGGCTGTATTTAGTCATTTGAGAACTGTTAGTAGTCCGATGCTTGTACGATTATGTCATACCCATATTTTGGTGCTAAGAATATCCAAATTTAATACGCTTCGCGGGCGATTAAGTTTTCGGCTTGTAGAGATTCCTTCGTGTGGTTTTGTGGTTTTCATTTGTTGTCATGTCATGTATATGTATATGTTTGTATATGTTTTGTGAAGTTGAGTTTGGTTAATTGTGAAGATTCGAGAGTCGAGAGTACCTTGATTTCAATAGAGACACCAAAAGGTATGAGAAGCCGTTATTTTTGTATAAAAGTATATTTTCACTGAAATATAGAACAGCTATAATTTCATTTGAGTTGTGGATCAGATATGTCATCTGAGCCGTTCCGGAGCGTTTTTAACGATAAAATTTGACAGCTTACATTGTTTTAAAAATGCACGTGGCGCTGCGATTTAGTTTAATGCTGTGAAAAGTGAAACTGAGATCGTTTATTGCGTTCTGGGCGGTGGGGGGGGGGGGGGGGGGGGAGTGTTTTCGAGGGGAGTGTGGTTTTTGCGTTTCTTAGATCAGAATGGTTCCGGGTGATGTCTTCCAGGTTTGTTGTTTAACTGGTTCACTATATGGACTCCTTTTTCGCGCATTTCATTTCTCAGTGTCCCTTGGTTGTTTTCTTGCTGTGATGGGTATAGAGTCGTATAAAACGACGCAAAGCGACGTCAACCGACATCACTTTGCCGAACAATTTTGACAGAAAATTGTTGACAAGTCATCAAAGTGTAAAATCGCAAATATGCATTACATGCTTTTAATTCTAATTAGCACGCCATAAACACTTCCTATCTCCGATTACTAAGCACTAAAGAGCCACTGTATTAAATCGCCAAAAACTTATGAAATGAAAATACAATTTTTTCTATACTCGACATATCTTACACAATACAAAATACTAAACGCGTTTTCCAAATATTACTCTCTAAAGTAACAACTCTAGAAATCGAATTAACAGCTTTTGAATAAAGACGGACCGCCTCTAAGTTGATAAGATGTAACTATTTTAAATCAATAAACACACACGGAACGTCCAGTAATCTCTTTAAATACCAATTCATCTTCATTTAAACACAAATACCCGATTTATTATTTATCAAATCACCATAGAATATCGTTACAATTTCCAAGTGCTAAATAAATCTTACAGAACTGGCGGTTTTTCTTTATGCAAACAATATCGTTACACTGCTCTTAATAACGTCACTTATACAACGCCGCCAGAGTCTGACTATCTGCACGCTATTTTCTTCTTTTTTTTTAAATCAATAAGATGTGGGCATTGGAGATTTGCGGTGTTACGGTGTTGCTCATTTTTTTATGCGGTGTTGCGGTGAATAAAATCCCAGCTTGCGGTGTTGCGGTGATCTCAAACTTTACGGTGTGCGATGTTTACACTTTACAGTCTGCGGTGTTCGGTGCAACAAAATTATCTGCGGTGTCGCCGTTTCCTGTTTGACTCTAAATTTAGACTCTATATGTTATTTACTTCGCACTTAATTTTGAAAAGCAGGTACCATTGTGTTAAATTTGTAACAAAAAAAACAGTACAATACTGTCTAGTTAATCTTCAATACTCTGCTGGTCGCCAATCCTAAGCCTTTTTCATGGTAACTTGACAAAAAGATATATTGCGGTTACGGTGTTTCGTCGACTTTTCTTGGGGCGATGCGGTGTTCCGTAATTTATTTTGCCGGTGTTGCGGCGATTCAGAGCGCCGTAATGTCTCCCTCCAATAATATGAGCACAAAATTAAATCAAATAAATTGCCACTTTTACACTCTATGTAGTTTACCATTGAAAGAAAACAAACTGCTCGTAGTCTAAACGAACATCTCTGTAACAGGCTATTGATTGTGTTCTAAAAATCAGATCTTTCTTACATCACCCACTACTCTCTCTCCCCCCCCCCCCCCCCCCCCCTCGCTCCCTACACAGTAGGCAGCAGATACACTTGGACTACAATGGCTCGTGGAAGGCACGACGCACACGACACCTGTTTTCTAATCCTTAAATATTTAACTAACCAATATTATATAGAGTTTAAAGAGAATTGAAGACTTATCATTGCGACAAAAATCATCTACCGATCTAACAACTAATAATTTTATTCACACGAAAGAACGAACAGTGGAAAGTCAAATTCATCGCATATTATTACTCATCATATCACTACAGCACCTGTGTTTTTAAACGCAAATCACTGTCAAATCTTATCATTAAAACCACTTTCCTTAGATGCCCTTCCGCTTTGCGGTGGCCACTCGTTTAGCGCTCCTCTGAAACGCATTAAAAAATAAAGTCTGTTGTGCAGGCTAGCCATTTGACTTTACAACAAACGCACAGTTTATTCTATTACAACTAGCAATTTGCCTTACCGTAGTTATCAAGTAATTATACTTACATGGAAACAATGTGTCGCGAACCCTAATTGTTTTCGGTGATGGCGGAATGTTGTACAGTGTTCTATATGTGCTGTTCGCTACGAATTTCTACGCGCACCAACGACCTCAGAGCTAGAGGTCTAGCAACAAAATGGATTTCAAGCGATCTAATTTTACTTGAAATTGTTGAAAAATCGAAACGCGTTCTTACAATGTCTTATGTAGAATGGTTTACGTGATTTAGAATAGAATGTGGTAAGTTTTCGTCACCGGAGCGTTGCAGTTACATTCCTTTGGGAGAGCGGAGTTCGTTTTGTACAGTATATAGTGATGTTCAGGTCGATATGTTAAGGTTTTTGAGGTCATGGTCAGTCGTTAAATAGGGTATTATTTTTGGTAATTTTGGTTTTATGATGGTTAGAAATTCTACAATTGTAGTGTGCGACTGGAATAGGAGTTAAAAGGAGTTTCAAAAATTTGGTTTTCTACTGTCAATAGACGTTATCTTTAAGTGTCGGCAGTATGGTCCTGTCGTCCCCGCTGTCTCTCGTCGGCTCTCACATTAAATGATGGACTATGACGGAGCACCAAAGGCAAATTTATGTTCGAAGTATGATGAAGTTTTATTGCGTTTATACTTGTAGCCAAGGGTAGCTGTGATGCTGGTTATTCGTGAGAATACTGTATGTCTATTTCAGAGACATTGTTTTAAATGTTTGAGAAGCAGCATATGTTTGATAAAACAATGGGTAGGTCTGTGTTTTTATAAGCATAACGTTTAATTGGTAAGTTGAAAGAAAATGAAGATGATTTACAATTTGAAGAGATGAGTTGTCCGAAATAGCGTTTGAATGTAAAGGTTAGCAATATTGACAAATTGTTTAAGATTGGTTATTAAATGTTGTATGATCTCTAATATTTTGTTGAAACTTGTTTAATTGTGGGTGGGCCGAAATATCTACCTTTTCCGGTTTACATTAGCGATGTCTGTCTTTCTGTTAAATGGAGTAATTAGGTAGTTGTGTATGGTTGTTGAAGGAATGATCTAATGCCGTTGTGGTGTCATCTGTTTCCTAACTATTAGGGATTAAATGGATCATTTTAAATTTTAGAAATGAATTGGTTTTTATTTTATTGCTATTTGAAGTTAATTCTTGTTAAAAGTCTTAATATTTTTTGAGTGGGGGGGGGGGGGGGGTTAAGGGTGGTGGATGAACTAAGAAAGATGTGATTTTTAGAAGAGAATAGCCTGTTACAGAAATGTTCGTTTACACTACGAGCAGTTTGTTTTCTTTAAGTGTTTCACTATATAGAATGTAAAAGTGGCAATTTATTTGATTTAATTTTACCGTCATGTTTTTGATTTTGGAAAAAAAAGGATAGGAAATAGAGTGCAGATAGGCTTTCAGTGACACGGCGAGGTTTCGTGAGCCAAACGATTTAACGTGTGGTTGTCGGTCTTTTTTTAGTGAAGATTTGCGTGCCTATCCTACCTAACCCTAACCTCATGCCATTAGTATTACAAGTTAAGTTTTTGTATTTTCTAGTTGAGATAATGAAATCGTTGTTATTCGAGAAATCTGTGAAGTACATTTTATGGGAAATTGTTGAATTTATTTTTCTGTTCAGAATGTATTGTATAATTCTGCTTTAAATTTTCGTGCGTTTTTATTGATTTAAAATAGTTGCATCTTATCAGTTTTTACGCGGGTCGGTTTTTATTCAACAGGTGTTAATTAGATTTCTAGAGTTCTTACTTTAGAGAGTAATATTTTGCAAACACGTTTACCATTTTGTATTCGGTAACATGTTTTGAGTATAGAACAAGTGTGTTTTGATTTAATAATGCTTTGTCGAGTTTAATACAGTGCCTTTTTTGTGGTTAGTAATCTGAGATGAAAACAGTTAATGACGTGCTAATTAGAGTAAAGATGTAATGCATTTTTGAGGTTACTAAATATTCAATGCCAAGACTACGTATATAAAAATGGTTCGTAGCATCGCCATACAATTGATGTGATACGGCACGAAAAAAACAATCGCCACCTCCTCCAACATCAAGAGCAATTCTATTTAATTCAGATAACCTACTTTCTAGTAGTAAAACTGAATCTATAGCACCTGAACCATTAAAAGCAACCATTACAAACAATTGATAATTTTGTTTAACGAAATAATAGATTTAAATATATTTTTTCTTGCTTTAAGTGTGCTATATTCTTTGCTAATAGAGCTACGTTGAGCGCTCGAAGGCAACTCTCTTGTGTCAGGATTTCAATGCAATCAAGCTACGTTGAGCACTCTAACGTAACTCTCTTGTCCGCTTTAGGATTTCGATGTTATCAGCACGACACGCAATTGATATTCGTCTTCTTTTTATAGACTTTATACGCCAACAACGTTTTCTCTCTCTTACTTGCCACTCAAACAATACATTGTCTTTTTGTCAAATAGAGACAAAATCTCTCTTAAAAAAATAAACACGCTGAAATCGCTTATAAAATGCTTCTTAAAATGCTTCCTTGATAACTTTTACAAACAAAATCAGGAACATTTTTACGTCTTTTGCGTACTATTGCATAATCAAACTGTAATAGCAATGATTAATTGTTTTAAAATAGCACAAAACCGAAATCCATACTCTTGCATAATCAAACCGAAACATTTTTAGTTAGCTGAATAAGCAAAATCTACCCTCTCTTGCATACTATTGCATAATCATAGCCTGTGACAGCCGCTTCCTCACAGGCTACATAATCATGACACCTAAATATTTAATAACTATTGGAAAAGCAGACAAAGATTACAACTTAAAAAGCGAACAAAAATACAGCGTGAGATTTCTCAGCTTCGTCGAGCGCGAAAAGTTGACTCGTTTAACTTTAAGCGAGTTGACTTTAAACGAATCGTAAAATTAACTCTTTTCACGAGATTTCACTTTGACATTCATTAAGCGACACAAAAAATCGCTCCTCGCTGTTCATCATACCGCGTAGACAACGTATAGCAGAACCCCGGAGGAGGACTCGCATATGTGGTTGGGTGGAGATACTCGTCGTATCTTTTAGGGGTTAAAATTAGGGGATCTAGGTATCTTTGAGAATATATGATTAAAAAAAACCTAATTTTCCCAGAAAATGGTATCTTTTAGTGTGTTGATAGCGAAAGACGAGTCGCTATTGCCTTCCGGTGTTCCTTCTGATGGTAGCTGAAATTCGACCCATGTATAGTCAGATCTATTTATTTCCAGCACTCTAGCCGCATCGCATTGTTCCATCGCATATTTGGTAAAAAAATGGTATCTTTTAGACGTAAAATTATGGTTGATAACGGCCACTTTGATATCTTTCAAGGTTTCACTTTTTTTCCTGACGAGCACCTCCGCTTGACGACTTATAGGAGTCCCCCCCCCCCCCCCCCCCCCCTCCGGGAGCAGAATATTCTTACCAATTTTTCTTTTCACGATATTTCCGGTTGTCATTCGCTAAGCGACTTAAAACGCAGAGCAAAATAGCATGTTCTTTTGAGAACAAGTCATATCTAGAATATTTGATGTCACTTTTAACGTGATTAGTAATAAGAGTGGTGTTAATTAGCTCCACGCAGCTATCAAATGTACTGAATAGGACAGCCTCTGACTTAACTTAAATTTCCCATATGACTAAAAAAAAAATTGCCGGATTGACCCCTTTCATAAAATAGAAGTCCGTATAAAGGTGAATATTTTAAGTTCGTTTACCTACAGGTTGCAACTAATTTGATTGAACCTGCACTTGGCACCGGTAGCATACGTGTTGTAGTATCGGCTGACCCGTGTACTTTCGCTTTTGTGCTATTTTAAAACAATTAATAATTGCTATTATCGGACGTACCGCGAAAAGCGTAACAGAATTATTATATTTTTCCGGGCGCCATATATGGTGGTGGATTCCTACCAATTCCTACAGATTCCTACAGTGACGCCATATTTACAGTTTCATTATGTAACAGTACGCAAAAGACGCAAAAATTTAAGCCATTGAAGGCTTGCCGCAATTCCAAAAAATCAAACACAAACAATCAAGACAACTATGACATGTTTACCATACTATTGCACAATCAAACCGCTTGGCCAATCATAATGCAGAACGTAGCTAATACAGGAAATCGCCTGCTGCTGAGTTGACCTCTGATACGCTTGGTTAATTGCACGCTTACTTGTAACTCTAAAATTTTCTTTCCACCAGTGATCGAGTGCAATGTTATTTAGAAGTTGCTGAAACCAATTCTTTGGTCGTCGAAATACCCAAGCCCTCCTTGGCGACGAGCAAGTTCGTGGCGAGCTCCTAAATGTAAATAAAACGCCGACAAACCTTGAAGATAGCGTAGTTGAAGGCGTCTTCTTCCGTGTCTTCTCGCATAAAAAAAAATGCCGGATTGTTGTATTTATCAAATGATAAGCAGGAGAATGACTGAAATTAAACTTACAAGATCTCGATTCGTGTCATCCATGTCGATCAGTACGTTTTCGCGCGTAAACTGCAGTGTCAGTGAACTCATATCTTATTATATTTTACCCTGGGGAGTCTTTTACTGTGTAACCGCATCCCCAAGGGTAAGATGAAACCTGAGATAAACCGAACCCAAGCCATTAACCCTTGGGAAGGCCCCAAACCCAAGGTGTGTGTAACCACAACTCAATAGAAAAAAACGCAAAGTTCATGCTATTTTGCTCTGCCATACCGCTCATATTAACACACAAACTTTCCTGTCCCATTTAACTTTCTTATAACCTCTCCATTAGTAAAATACACCGTGAAATTCTCAAACTACGTTTCCCAAGAAAACGCATTTAACCTATTTTTACCCTTTTAAAGCAGCTATAATGGCTTTACGACAAATGATTGAAACTGATACGTAACGCGAGATATCGAAATTTAAGAAGGACTAATACCTTTGCGGTAACGTAATGTGAGATATGACAAGTTCATCACAAGTTCTGACATCCCAATACCCTAGGGAAATTAACAATAGGTCCGGGGGTGCTCCCCAAACATTTTAGTGGCAGTATGTGACGCCCTTCTTGAAATCCTAACCGCTTTAACCAACCATATCCTCAATGCCCTAATATAGCTTCTATAAAGAAGGAACAATAAACCCCCCCCCCCCCCCCGGACAAAAATCCACAAAATTTTGTTAACAACTTTTGTCCCTTTTTACTACTCGACTTCGAAATCTCGCTTAATGCGCAAGCGCATTAACGAGATAAAAATAGGAAGCTATACACAATTTGGAACTTTATTCCATTTCTCCGGGTACACAAGCGTCTTATTATTGTTTGCAGCAATAGTCTTTTCGATTTCAATTACGTGTTTTAAATGAGTCTGAAACAACATAATATTCGATGTTAATTTATTTTGTTTACGGCTAAAGATGGTTTGTTTAGCTAAAATTAACAGGTGATTGATTAACTTGAAGTCCTCTGTTTTTTGTTTGTTTGTTTGTTTGTTTGTTTGTTTTTTCAAAAATACCCAGCATTATTTGACGTTTACTCGAGTTTATCACAGATAGGTTGGCGTAATTAACCCATGCAAGGAAATCGTTCCAGAACTCCAGAACTCCAAAATCCTTCAGTTTATGCTAGTTGCAATTGCAAAAAATATGCCCCGCCGGAGAATCCCTCTCTAAACCACAGAAAGTGCAATGTGGTGATGGGACTTACTTCATCTTAAAAAGAGTTAAATTGGTAAACAAAATACTATACAAGATTTTAAACTGAAAAATCCTGGTTCCTGTGTCAATTGTTGTTACAAAAGGAATCTTATATATAGTTTTCCAATCGAGGTTCTCGTCAGAAAAAAGACTCATTGAACTTAACTTTAGCAGAAGGTTCCTTAACCTTGGTAGTAATAAGGGGCATATAAACGTTCTTACTTGTTAGCTGCTGGATGTCAATAACAGAAATACCGTCTAAACTTACACATATATTTTCAAGGCCTCTGTTTGTGCTAGTCCCAGAGCGAAAGGGAATCGAATTCACGTTTGGGGCTTTCAACAGCAGGCGCCATTCTTGAGGGAGACAGTGTATCATCCAGAGAAAATATTCAGATGGTTTGACTCCTTTCTCTCTCAAATCGTCAAAACCCAAAACATTTCCGGTCCGGGACAGCATGTACCCGATTGTTATCAAACCTATGCTTTTACACGGGAATAATAAACAATTAATAAACAAATTTGTTTTCAATACAGATTAATTTAATATTCCATATCGGTTGTCACAACACTCCATCTGTTGTTTCATCTGTCCACTTAACCAAGGATGACCACGAATAAAAACATTCCTTATAAAATGCTGGGACCCCAATAGCCAGCTTTAGAAAATCAAAATTACATTGCAGAATAAATCTACCTCCCACATTTTCCAGACACGAATCTAGAATGTTTTTTCCACGCACGAACATCATTACTCATCATTACTGGCAAAACTGAAAAAAGGTGAAAAACGCGCATTTCTATTCCAAAATGGCTTGACCTCAATGTAGTCATGACGTACTATACCGTTACCATAGCAATCAATTTCTGTCAAACTTAACAAAACTGTTTCTCAAGAATAAACGAACAGCTACTGAAGACGGCATGTGCTAACAATAAATGCTCTTCAAAAAATTGGAGACCCTCCCCCGACACTTGTATGTCCGAAGGTTAATAGTAATATATTATTCCTGCCGTCGTTGTTGTTGAACGGCACGTTCGCGTAGACCAATCACATCGTACTTCCAAGTCCCAGAAGTGCATTTTGGATCTTAAGTCCCGGTTCCAACGTCGAGCTTCACGTGTGCCGAATCTAATGCAAATTGGCAAAATCTATTGTTCTTGCTCATTTGCATTAGATTCGGCACATGTGAAGTTCGACGTTTGAACCTGGCCTAAGAAATTTTCGCGAGACGCTAAAGATTAATTGGCGGATACTATACCATACCGTGGTCTTTCAACAAGTGTGTGAAAATAAGTTGATAATTCCTCATTTTCTATTCGAACTTAATAGTCTGAATGCTGAGTAAATTGCTTTACTAGAGTTTGTGACGCGTGTTTTTTTCTCTATCAAAACAAAGATTAAAACTCTCAAATTTGTCTACTCAGTCACGGGATATAACTGTTTTGACTGAAACTGTATTTATAGCTCTCAGGTACCGTGTAGAGACAATAATAACATTGATTGTCTGCATGACGATTGGTCAGTAAACACGAGAAAGCATATTTCCACCTTGAACTCTTCTTCCATTACCTTATGAAAAAGGTCCTCAGTTGTGCTGTATCCAGGGAGAGAAAGGCACAGTGTGTGTTTTCATCAAATTGGGGAATTTGGCAGCCTAGTACCAGGCATCTCAGCGAGCAAACAGAGAGAGCATGGGCATGGGATTGACGCCAATAATTTGAATTAGCTTGGTGAGTGACGATTTTGGAAAGATGATCTGGTGCACAAACTTCCCTCCTCCCTCGACTTCCTCACCCTTTCACATTAATATATGCCGTGCTTTTTCAGGCAAAACTCATATACGTAAGCAAACAAGTAAAAAATGTTAAACAAGAAAAAAAGAAACTGGAAACAAGTATCGAGATGCTATATCAATTCTGTCGCTTAAGCCGACGTCTTGAGCTGGCTAATGCACTGCTTTTCGACGTCGCTGTTGATCTGCATATCGTACAAGTGGTAGACTTCAGTCCTGTTGGTTTAGATGCAGCTCCAACGATTTCTTCTCCATCTTCTTTCTAGGATCCTCGCTTCATACGGGCTTTTGTTAAAGCGATCACCCTGCCAGAGATTAATCCTGTTTTCTGGAAAGAATAAAGCATTAAAGCATTCGATATGAAAGTTCCAAAAAGTCTCGTTTTCATGGCGACGCAATTACAAGCGAGAGAATATTACAATTAAATCTGTGTGAATTGATTACCCTTGGGGAATGACTAACTAACCACTTCGTACAGGATTGACTGCCCTAACAAGGAAATCATAGAATAAGACTTTAACGTGAAGAAAGACCTATCACAATACCAATTGACCGCAAAGCGTTTAATTGGCTCCTGACCTCTAATGACGATGCAGAATGTGTTTACCAGCAGGCCATGCAAAGATGCACTTATTGAACGCTCGTACAGTTGAACCTCTCTAATACGGACACTGAAGGGACAGAGCAAAGTGTTCGTATTAGAGAGGTGTCCGTATTATAGAGGTCACCACGATGTCGTCACTTTTAAGACTCCACTGACAGTTTTTGTTTTCAGTAACTAAAAACAGGCCCACTGAGACACTGTATTTCAGTAGTGTACTTAATTGTAAAATTCTTAGCTACATAAGGTATACGAATCACTGTTTAAAAACGAAACGAACTACAACGCAATGCTGTATGTAAAAAAATAATATAAAGTACAACTCTGAAAACGTCTTGCCCCGGGCGTCTTGCGATATATAATATAACGTTATGTAAATGTTTTGAATTAAAATGCTGGTGATAGCATTGTGTTTATTTCCTCATTCATATATCTATTCAATCATTCTTTCATTCATTCATTCATTCATTCATACATTCACCATTCCATTCCATCGTACATTCCCTCTCCATCCATGCGTTCAAACGCACACCATTCAACCACCCCCCCCCCCCCCCTCCCCCCCCAAAAAAAACCAGGAGGGAACTCTCATAATAGAGGTTTTGCACGGAAGCCATGTTGCATGGCAGGAACAATAGATTATTTGCCCTATGGGAAAGAATGTTCTTTCTAATGCAAAATATTTTCATTGTTCCTGCCATGCAACATGGCTGCCGTGCAAAACGGTTAACACTCGTTTCCATCTCTCAAACTGACCTTGGACACCTTATGAGGTTTTACACAACGTAGTATTTTTTTATCGTTATACCGTAGTACTAACGAGAACAGAATCCCGTTCATTAGGCAGAGAACCCGGAGAACTGAGAGAACAGAGCTCCGGTTAAGCAAAGAGTAGCGTTTTGGGGTTTTGCATTGATCTACAGTGTTTAGGGTTAAGCACTCATCTGAAAACGGTTAGCTTTCATTTATTGTTATGGGTAACTCTATAAATATGTTAAAAATTACGTCTCCTGGAAGCTAGTCCACGTTGGTATAGTGGATAAGGATATTAGTTATGAAGCAAACGACTCGGGTTCGAAGCTTACACTATTCTGATCATTTTTTTTTCTAATTTTACTCTAAAGTGCGAAATAGGTTTTACTTCATGTAACTTAAAGTGAAAAGGAAAGGTCAGTTTGAGATATGGAAACGAGTGTTTACCGTGCAAAACCTCTATTTCCAGGGTTGGTCATCGGAAATTGTGAAAGGAACCCCTGAAAGGTACCGAAATCCTATTTTGTCGGTGCGTTAGTATTAATTTACCATCAAGATATACCATTTTTGTTTTCGGAAAAGTTTTTCCTGCCAACATATTTTCATATTTTCAACATATTTGATAAGAACATCATGCAGTGTCTAACACACCTGCGGCTCGTTGGCCACTTTTTTTGTTCTTACCACATTTTAAGTCATCTGTGATCTAAAACTGAACAAACGCACGGCAAAATGGAATATATCTGTTAAATAGAAACACAGGAGGATCAAAGTATGGGGGATTGGGGCGACCATGGTCGAGTGAAGAAGTGTGCAAATCTGGTGCCGACACTTTTGGATTCGAACTTATCTTTTTATGGCCAAAAGTAGTATAGTTGCTAAACGGAAAACCAGAGCAAGTGGCAGCACAAGCTCCGAAAGTGATATCTGCTCACCAGAAGGAAAAAACGATCTGTGACAACCTGATATTTGGGTCAGATAGTGTTGAAACTTCAGTCGACGAAGTGGCCAAATCACTATCTATGGAGAAGATAACCGCTCAACTTCAAACAATATTGGACAGGCTAGAGAGTGTAGAAACGAAACTAGGAAAGCTGGAAGGTATATTCGAGCGGTTTGCTAACTTGGAAACGGCGGTGAACAAAAGCCAAACCGAATTAAACTCTTTGAATGATAAGACCAAAGCGATTCAGAAAAATGTTGGAGAAATCGAAAAGGGAATGGAATTTGCAAATTCCCAGATAGAAGAACTGAAGAACAAAGATGAGGAAAATGCAGACAAAACCAAAGAACTGGAGGACCAACTACTTTATCAAGAGGTGTACAGTAGGAGATAAAATTTGCGGTTCTTCGGGATTTCTGAAGCGACACAAGGTCCCGAGGATACAGGAAAGATGTTACACAATTTCTTTAGAGAGGAACTGAACATTGATGATCCCGGTGGCATTGAATTTCAAAGAGTCCATACATTAGGAAAAAGAGTACAGGGCCGGTCACGACCGATTATTGTCCGTTTTCTGAAATTTCCAGAGCGCGAGCTTGTCTTTAGAAGCGTACGAGAGTTGGGGAAGTGGGAGATACCGATGTCAAAGTGTACGCCGACTTTCCAGATAAAATTAGAGAGAGAAGGAAAAAGCAATGGCTGAAAATGAAAAAGGCGAGGGAAGAAGGAAAAACGGCGTATTTTAGTAAGGTTGAGCCGGATAAACTGTATATTGATGGCGAATTGGTTCGGTTATAAACTCAGTTAACAAACATAAACTTGTATTATTATTGTTTTCTTTTCTTTTACATTAAGACTACCAAAGGCCACGCAAATTATTCATAGTCGAATTTGTTTTCTTTGTATGTCAAGTGGGAGTGACAAGCGCAATTATTGTACACAATAGTTCTGAATTCCCGAGGTAGCACTGCAGATATCAATTATCTGCTGCTTTTTAATTTCTTTTGTTTAATGTTAGTGTGTATTTTTTATGTATTCTGTTCTTTTGTTTATTAAGTCGTTTAGTTTTGATGGTAGGTGTTGTGTATTATGTAAGTTTGTGGGCGTTTCATCAAGATTCATACATGATTTCTATTCACAAAGGACAACGTTGATTTTAAAGTTCTATCTCTAAATGTTCGAGGGATTCGTTCTTCTGTTAAGAGCAAAGCTCTTTTCCTTTAGCTGAACAAACAAAAGGCTGATATCGTGTTTCTCCAAGAAACGTACAGCACCAAAGAAATAGAAGCTATATGGAAGACACAGTGGAAAGGTAAGATGTTTTATTCACATGGAACAAATCATAGCTGTCATGTGGGGTGTTGGTGCTTGTGAGAGATGATCTCGAATTTGAACTAAAATCTTTGAAATTAGATTGCGAAGGCCGATTTATCTTGATCGAAACTGTTGTGCAGGGTTCGGATTTTTTACTAGTGAATGTCTATGCACCGAGTAAAGTTCAGGAACAATGTATCTTCTTCAGCGAATTGAACAAAGTGCCAGAAAATTACCATACCAATGCGGCACAAAAAATTGATTTGGGCGGTGATTATAATTTAACTTTTGATCAAGATCTCGACTGCTCCGGAGGCAACCCGGCAAAGAAAACATCGTTAAGATGTATTCAGGATATTTGTTTAGATTTTGATTTAGTGGATATTTGGCGATTAAGAAATCCTGATTGTAAACTTTTCACATGGAGGCAAAAAAATCCGTTTATACAACGAAGACTAGATTACTGGTTTGTGAGAGACACATACCAAGAAGAAGTAGAAAAAGTCTACATCATCCCGTCGATTAATTCTTATCACTCAGCAATTGTGATCCATTTTAATAGTATAGAAAGGCAAAAACATGGCCCATCCTACTGGAAATTTAACGCTAGCTTATTAGATGATACTGACTTTATTGTGCTCGTGAATCAAGGTGTACCGGATTGGCGTAGGGAATTTGCAGAAGTTACTGATAAAAGAGTATTATCGGATTCGATTAAGTACAGGATAAGGCAGTGACGATAAAATATAGTAAGAAAAAGCGCGTGCAAGAAGGGAGGAATTGTCAAACGCTGAAAGATTACTTAAACATTGCGAGGATAAGTGAAGTATTAACCCCTCTCCTGAAAATAAGGAAAACCTGGAAATTTTAAAAGATAAATATGTACTTATTGACTAAGTAAGAGGGCCGGATGGGAAAATATTTGGCTCGAGGTCATGGCGTACGGACCGAGCGCAGCGAGGTCCGTGCGCCATGACCGAGAGCCAAATATTTTTCCATCCGGCCCGACCTAACTTAGTCAATAAGCATTTTATCATATGACCAAATTGGAGACAAAATTACTTGAAATTTTAACGCGCGAGGCCGTCCGCTTTTGTAGTAGGGCCGTACGCCTTTTTCCGGCCCCGCGCGCGCAAATGTGTACGGCCCTCATACGAGACTTTCATCAATGGTTTTGCAAAGAAAAGGTTCGCAGGGCCGTACGGCTCATATGATAAATATAATTATTTATATGAACATCTGGCGAAGGGTGCAATTATTCGTTCTCGAGCCACGTGGTATGAAAGCGGTGAAAAAAAGCAACAAGTTATTTTTGAATCTCGAAACTCACAAAAAGACCAAAAGCTCAGTTCGGAAAGTTTTTACTAAAGATGGTTTTCTAACATCAGATCCACGTAAAACCATGAATAAGGTAGAGAGCTTTTACTCCGACCTTTATAAAGAAGATTCCCCTCAGCCATCTGATAATTTATTGAGCTCTTTTTTGGAGAATCGAGGAATGCAAAAGGTTTCTGATCAGAATGCGCTGTTTTGTGAGGGTAAATTAACCGTTTCAGAATGCTTAAAGAGTCTTCAGTCCTTTCAAAATAATAAAACACCCGGAAATGATGGCCTCACCGTTGAATTTTATAGTGTTTTTTGGGATACTTTAGGCCAGCTCCTGGTAGATAGCCTTAATTCTTCATATGATCATGGAGAGTTATCAAACTCGCAAAAAACAAGCTATTATAATTCTGTTAGAAAAAAAAAGACAAGGACAAAAGGAAGATAAGCAATTGGAGGCCGATATCTTTGATCAATGTTGATGCTGAGATAGGATCCAAAGCTATTGCTCTGAGATTACAAACTGCTCTACCGAGCATTATTCATTATAATCAGAATGCTTATGTCAAAGGAAGAACTATTTTTGACGCAATACGAACTGTCGATGATATATTAGAGTTTACTGAAAGATATAAAATCAACGGACAAATGATAGCTATTGATTTCCAGAGAGCTTTCGACTCGGTAAACAGAACCTTTTTGTACAAGACATTAACTGCCTTCAATTTTGGCCAATTTTTTACATGACAATATGTGTCTGTTACCAAATATTCAACAAAGGTTGTCTGTTAATGATACGGCTCAAAGTGGCGTTGTATGGATTTTTTTTTTTTAATTTTTTATTCTTCATTCGAGCATTCAGAAAACGGGACGTTTCTCGGATAGAAGTGGAAATCAAGCTAAATCATTGCTAGAAGTTGGCTATCGAAAGATATCAGGTTAAACTAATATAAATATGGCCTTTTTGACATAAATTGTCATAGATTCTCGTCTATCTTACTGTTTTTAGCTTGGTGCCATTAGTTGAGGGCGAAATGGCTCTCAGATTTTCAATGATTCTAATTTGTTTCAGCGACTAAGCCTCTTCAATACTAGTCATTAAAAGTGGCCATTCTTGTCATTTTAATCTGTTGAAAGGTACACGATTTAAGATGGTTTATCTGCGAAACAAGCTCATTTAAGTTTGAGAACATGAAGTGGCGTGCCCTTCATTGCTGTATTGCATTGCTGGGGGCTAACTAGAAAACTCACCCGTTAATAGGCCAGTTCCGAGTTGCCTTTAGCCTCTCTATCAAAGCGAGGCTAGGTGCGAAACCATTCATATGAAAATGAGTTTTATTCACATGCAGATAAGTTTTATTTGCATGTGAATGGAAACTCATTTTGATATGAAAGGTTTCGCACCTAGCCTCGCTTTAAATTATATACCCTGTTCAGGACAAAAATGCCAAAAACCATACCCTGTCCAGCGGCACGTTCCCGTATAGGTCATGTAAGGGAGTACCCCCCCCCCCCCCCCCCCCCCGGTGTCAAGAAAACTAGCATGTATTTTAATTGAGCTCGGTGACTATTGTATTTCACAACATTCCCTAGCATCTGATAGCTCTGTTGTGGAGTCATTGTTCATGTAATCAAAATAATTTCAGAAATTATCGACAGCTTTTAAACTTCATCAATAACTTATTTTCCTGCCTTATTATGATAGGAAATCAACATTGAAAATAAACATGGCTTAAATTAATGCAATTTAATGGGAAAATTAATGCAAAAAAGAGGATTAATTTCCTATAATAAATTAAACCATGCGCAACTTTTGTTTTTTGATCTATGACAAGCTGACTGCAGAGAGAGAGATATCATCTTCAAAAGTGTTTCATTCCACAAGATTCCATGCTTGAAAAAGGGTGTTAACACTGTGCATATATCTGTGGTAAAAAAAAGGCATTGCTAATAATAAGTACACGATAATGAAAATTATACAATTTAAAAGCGAAATGGATTAAAAATATTAAGTTAAGCTTAAGGAGTCTATGTACATCAAGTGGGAAAAGCCCGACCTTGATCAACAGGTCAAACATATCAATTTGACGCTTTCCCTATAGTTGCACGCGCACGCGCATTCTTTTAATTCCGTTAACTTCGAATTTTTTCTAGCGTATTGTTGAGCAGCGACGCAATTCAACGTATGATTCGCAACAGGCACGTTTTAAATCACTGTAAACTTTCATAACTGTCACACTGACGATGACGGATGTACCGTCGAAACATGTCTGTGAAAATGATTAAAAGGGTCGTATTATTTTTGAAAATTACTACATTTCTGCTGCTGTCTCGACGATTAAAAATATCAAATTAACAGTTTCGAAACCTTGAAGATACAGTTTTAATGATCGATAATGGGCAATTGCAATGACGCAGCATTTCCTTTTAACATAATGAAGGAATCTATTTTCACACATATCCTGATTAACTTGAGCTTATTGCAGTAAATGTTGACCAAATACACTTGCCATGCATTGAGGAAACTTTAAATTTTGTCAGCATAAATAAAATTCCTAACTCGATCGATAGGATCCATGGCTGAATATCTGAACTATAAGATATCTTGTAATGACACAAAATCCATCCCGTAATATTTAAAGAATATTGCTATTCAGCTGTAATATTTATCCGCATGGGCCGTTATACAATAATAGAACCACAGTCGCCATTTAGGATCGAGTTCGTCCAGTCGCCATTTTTTCCCATGACTCTTCCCATGACACCCCGCGATTCGCAATTCACCCTAGTATCCAATCTTCTCTCGCCCCAAAAACCTATTAATAGCGACGAGTCTGATGTAATTGCGCTATGTGGTACAACTCGGCTAACCGGTGCAAAAATATAATTTCCCTTGAAAAAATGTGAATTGACATTGTTCTTTCGAAATGTCGTGGACAGTTACTTAACAGTTATAGTGCGAAAGCGAAGCGCTATATCACCGGATTTTTATCCGACAAGGCCGTGGGTCGAGTCGGCTAAAATCATGCGATATTGCGCAAGCTTGAGCACTATAACTGCTCTATATTTAGCACATTGAAAACAAATCAGTTTCCAGAAAAAAAATTCATTGAGATATACAACATTTTATTAAGTAATAGGCCTTTACAACAATATATTTTATCTCGCGCGCCATTTCTTAAACAACAAGCAGCGAATGCCGAACTTTTGCTAAGCTAAAATTAATTTAGCGTACACAATCAGTTGAGAGTTTCTACAAAGAGCTTTCGTCTACTTAAAGAACGGGACAGAGTAGAGACTACACGAATTAAAACACAGTAAAATGACATAGAATGTCTTAGTTACAAGGGTTTCGTATCTTTAAAAAGTTCAATTCAGAATCAAAACAAATTGAACAGACAGACGGCTACCTAAACATAGCGGCGAAACATCAGAAAGAACTACAGCGTGGACAGTATGTCTTACATAAATTCACAGCTAAAGAATACAAACATCCTACCTGTAGTTGATTACGCTTTTTAGTCCCTTCCGTCAGTACCAAATTTTCAAACATCGAAGTACGAGCAGAGTCCATCATTGTTGTTGACAAACTAACTCGTTTTTAGTTCCTGCAGCCGTAATGCAAGAAACTTTTGAGGAAGCATCAAGTCTATATCATATTCCAGATGTGATTACTGAAGGAATTTTCTGAAAATTGTGCTCCTTCATTCACTCCTTGTTGAGCGGTTAAACTTTGAACCAGCTTTCATTCAGCTAAGCCAAGAAACATTGCGACCGCGATAACGCGAAAATTTCGCGCCTTTTTTGTCCAATCATTTGATCAATAATTTTTCTCTTTTCCTTTTTTCTTCTCTTTTTTTTTTTCTTTCTTTTCCCTTTTTTAACTAATAGTTCATGCACTTTTTCGCCCCAAAACACGGAATTGCAGGCAGCAGTCATTTTAACTTTCCTTCAAAATGCGAAATTTACTTACATCGCTGGTTATACGTCATGTAGAAATAACGTATATCGATAACTTTTTGACCATGGTTGAGCAGTGTATCAATGTGTTGAATTATAAAGCAGATTATAAAACACTACAATCACGAAAAAGGTAAAAATGCTGGGAAAGTCACCATTTAAAGTATTCCAGAACGCTTTGGAGTCATTTTCAAAATAACGGCATCCCGCTAAAAAAGTTTATACCACGGCTTGCTCGCGCGGGGCTGGGTCACCTCATGTACACAACTTGTCGCAAAACAAGTCGCAAAATATATGCTCTGCAAGGCACCTGTAACTTGATTACTGTTACACGATTTTTCTCTGCCCATCAAGTCGTAAAGACATAAGCGTTATTTCGGCCAAGTTCATTTTCATTTGCGTTTTTATCAATTTTGGTTAATAATGGGATTTATTGTATGGCTTCAGGTCTTTTTTTTTTTTCTTGCGGGAACACAGCGAGTAATCCCGAGTGAGAACGATTAGCTCTATTGCCCGCTCGGGTAGCCAATCATAGCGCTGGATTTGCTTAACCTTGTCCGCTCGCAGAGCCAGCCATATAGTAAGGAATGATACGTGCGAAATGTATTTTGCAACTTGTAACCTGTTGCATTGCAACTTATAAGAAAATTTTTATCATGAAAACATTTCCAGCATGAATTAAACGTATTCAAACCGGGTCCTTTTATTCTTGAGACCTGTTCTTCCATTCCCTTTTGAAACTTTAAAATTAAAATGCAGCTACACATTTATAACAAATCCGACTTTCAAGGCAATATGACAAATGTTCAGACAAAACCCAAGTATTGTGTCGAAACAGATAAAGAAATAATAATTCTTAGTCGCCGCATTTATTGAACTTCCCATCCTTGTTCATGTCATATTGTTTTTATATAAGTGTTATGATGACAACTATTTCAGACAGAAAGTGTAACATTGCATAATTATCACTGACACGAAAACAGAAACAAAATTCGGTACGAAAATAAAATGGTAGCGGCAGTCTATTTGGAAAGTTTGAGAAATTATGGTGCGATCCATTTTTCATCATCTTTTCAGTGTTTCGATGCAGATACAATCACATTTCTCAACGTTTCCACGTCCAATAAGACCAAGTTAAATTGTTTATCTCTGAGACGAAAAAATTCTAACCGTATTCGGTTTGTGAAAATGGCGAGCACCTATTTAAACACTCTGATGGTCACGTGCTCTGAGTTAACTGCCTTTTGGTAAAGTGAACGTTTTTGGCGTTTGTTGGCTGAACTGGTCCATATAAAAACAGCAGGTGGTTTATTGTGTGTTTTAATATGATTGATCCATATGCAAAACAAATCTTTGGGCTTAACGCAGATCTTACATTTGTTAATCCTTGTCACGTCATATAGCAAAACGCGGGGAATCTCTAACCTGTCTTAAGAATTAAAACGGAAAGAAAGCGAAATTCCATCTTCCCATGTTTTAGGAATAGACTTATGAATTGAGTGTTGTTGTTTTTCAAGATACCTTCGCTGAAATAAATATTCTACAAAACTGATTCAATAATGGCAATAAGTCATTGAAGAACAACGACAATTTCACTTCTTTGTCGAGGAGGAAGTTAATTCAACGACGTAATCCATGCCCAATAACGTACCTCAAATGTTCCTTCAAAAAGCGGAAACGCGTTGCTATGCGTGCCGCTTTCGTGTCGTTGTAGTTTTGTTTAGTTTGTAAATGAAAAACTGCTATGTACATATAATTTTCGATGAAATGATTACGCCCATGAATTATTTTAAAAATAGTAGAGTGGCAGCTAATCAAGTTGTTTAGCACTGTTTTTTTTTTCGACAAGTGATCGATACAAGACGCGAAGTCATGACGTAGTGAAATACCGCATGCGGTGTTTCTTAATATCGGTTTCAACTGACAAATGTGACAAATCAATAATTTATAATGTTTTTTGCATGATCAGTTGAAGTTTTGGCAGGATCGAATGAGTTTCCCACATTTCATTTTCCATACTCTTTTATTGTAAAATCATTCGAAAGTGAACGGCATGTTGGTTGGAACACAGACAATGGAATATTCCCCATACTTAAGACCACGAGGAAGTGAGACAGATAGCTCAACAAGTCTTCCACCAGTTATCGAGAAACGAGGAACTCTACATTTTAAAGTCAACATAAATTTCAGCACTTTGACAAGAACGTATCTGGAAGTGAGAATATGACGGATATTGAACAAATTGCTATGTTAGTGAATAGTGCCTTAAACATCCCTCTTGCTTTAGCGTCAATAATCGGAAACACATTGGTGCTACATGCAGTGTGGAGAACACCATCTCTTCGCTCCCCGTCTACACTTCTTCTGTGTGGCTTGGCGATATCAGATCTCACTGTTGGTGCAATTGCACAACCGCTTTTTGTCTCAGATATTTTAGTGCAGTTGTATGGTCAGTCCCAGGAATTTAAAGAGCAATTTCAAAATTGTTATAATGCGGTTGGTTTCTGTCTGTGTGGAGTGTCACTTTGCACAATTGCTGGCATTAGCGTAGATAGACTTATCGCAATTCAAAAACATTTACGGTATCCAAGTATTGTTACAACATCTCGAATAAGACGCATTCTTTTGGCGATTTGGGTAATTTGCTTATTGTTGGCAAGTACACAGTTGTGGGAGCAAAGAATTCTCTTGGTTTCAATTGTTTTCGTGATATGCATTTGCCTGTGTGTCTCAACTATTTGTCATGTAAAAATATACAAAATTGTCCGTCGCCATCAAACTGAGATTAAAATACAGCTGCAAGCAGTCGAAAACAACGCTGCTAACATAAACATAACCAGTCTACATAAATCTGCATTCAACGCTTTTGTAGTTTTCGCAGTTCTTATTATCTGTTATTGTCCCTATCTAGTTGTATACATAGTGTATTATGTTTCTAGAATGGACAGTGAGAGGCTTGCAACATCTCTGGCTTCAACTGTGGTGTTTATTAACTCCGCTTTAAATCCAATTATATATTGCTGGCGGTTACGTGAGATACGAGAAGTTGTACTGCAGACTTGTCACGAACTACACGAAAACGTTTGCAAGCAACAACGGAAAGTACTGCATAGGAACACTTTGGCAACTGTTGCGCAATTGAACAGAGCATGAGGTCAGAGCCTCAGAAAACGATAACTCGCTAAAATCGCCTAACTCGGAGACACAACTTTAAACGCATAATAAACTCTGAGGAGCTGAAAACAATAATTTCAAGAAGCCACTATTCCAATAGAGACTATGGTTGTGGCAAAAGGACTTGGATCTTAAGCCTTTTAGCCGTGATGAAGAAACACTACTGACACTATCTCGCAAATTATGCCAACCGCAGACTAGCACTGATATTAAATCACGGACTGAGAAATAATCTGATCCTAGCATTCAAGCAGCGACTCATTCACACTCTGAAAGTGAACCAAAGAAACGTAAAATTAACTCTATTTGTTATGCCCAGTGCTAGCAAACAAACCGTAATAACTTAATATTCTAAACGGCCGGTGAGTATCACAGCCAGAGACTTTTCCCTGAGATTAAAGAATCGACAACATTAAGAACAAGAATACTAACATTTTAAAACTTACTCTATTCTAAAGACGGGCTTAAACGCTCTTTCAAAAGAGGAAAATCGTTAAAAGATACGCTCGTAACAGGAAGAGCTAAACTCTAAAGGTCGAGAAACCAACAGCACAGTAGTCGTGTCAGGCCTGTCAACGCTTTTAAAACGTAAATGCGCCTTGCAGGCACGTTTGCAGCGATCAATTTTAACACTTTTTGATTGCTCGTTAGAATAACATGCCTGCGAAAGTGTCTGATTTTTGTTTGTCAATTTGGAAAGATCCATCTATTCAGTTGCGAACCATGTTGTCCCTAATCTTTTCAGTGTTTCGATGCAGATGCATACCTCTACGTTTCCACATCAATCAGTTAAATTGTTTACCACTGAGATGAAACATTTCCCACCGGATTATTTGTGAAAATAGCGCGCACCTATAGTAACATCATGATGGTTTATTTTCAGGACTTGTAACGTGGTTTGAGTTAACTTCCTTTTGGTAATGGAGAAAATGAACGTTTTTTTACCTTTTTTGGTTGAATAGTTCTTGTAGAATAAGATCTGAGAGGAAATATGAACTATTGTTAACAAACTAAACCACATAAAAACAGCAGGTGGTTTATTGTGTGGTTTAAAAGGATTAATCCATATGCAAAATAAATCTTTGGGATTAACGCAAATCTTACATTTGTTCATCCTAGTCACTTCAAATAGCAAAACGTGGAGAATCCCTAACCTGTCTTTTAAAAGAATTAAAATGCAGAGAAAGCGAACCTGCACCTCCCAAGAACGGCGATAATTTCACTAATTTGTCGAGAAAGTTAGTTCAACGAAGTAATTCATGCCCAGTAACGTTTAATAGGTCATTAGATGTGCCATCAAAATAGCGGAAAACGTTGAGCCAAAAATAGAAAAGCGTTGCCACCCGTTCCGATTTTCGTTTCGTTTCGTTGTTGTTTTGTTTTGTTTGTAAGTGCATATAGTAGAGCCGCAGCTTATCAAGTTATTTAGCTCTGTTTTCCGACAAGTCAAACAAAGACGCGGAGTGAAATTCCGCCTCGAATGTCTCTTAATGTCGGTTTCATGGAAACGTGAAAAAATGTTCGAATCAATAATTAAAATACAAAGTTTATTGCATGATCGGTTATATATAGTTTAGCAGGATCGAATGAACTGCCCACATTTCATTTTCCACGCGCTTTTATTGGAAATCATTCGAAAGTGAATTACCTCATCATCCACATTACAGAGAAACGAGGAAAAGCTGCATTTTAATAGAAAGAAGTAAGCTAAGAAAAATGGTCGAAAAAAGGTATCCATGTTAAAACCATTCAGCCTGGGGGA
Source organism: Cladopsammia gracilis (assembly GCA_022457155.1). Taxonomy (NCBI): domain Eukaryota; kingdom Metazoa; phylum Cnidaria; class Anthozoa; order Scleractinia; family Dendrophylliidae; genus Cladopsammia; species Cladopsammia gracilis. The sequence continues at coordinate 133,102 of JAJGOT010000720.1, read as the reverse complement.
GGGTGGAGGGCACAGTGCCCGCGCTGAATTTGAACATTCGTAACCTTTTTAAATTAAAGCAAACACCTCGTTCAAACTTCGTGACTTTTCTAAGAATTTGTCTGGCAACACTTTCATATGATATTACATTGTTCACGGAAGTTGATGTTTCCATGGCAACAATATTTGGATTTCTTAAAACAATTCGAAGTTTATGATCGCAACGTTTAAAAATACACTTTTTATACCATTTTAGCGTTTTTTAAATTGTTTGGATCATATTTGAGTCAATTTGGACGGTTTTATGAGATTTTTGAGAAATCCAAGATGGCAGATTCAAAATGGCAGCTGTGTAGAGCTACTGAATAACGCAATTGTCACGTCATATGACGTTATTGTTCCATTTTGTGGACCTCAAAGGAAATATTTTTGGGCTGACACTATTCCCCCTTAAGTTTCATCGTCATAATTTTTGAAGTTATGAAATAAGGTTGGTTCGCAAAAATCACCAAGCATGTAATTATCACTAAAACATTTGTTCTTTTCTTTGACTGGGCGATCCCTTATCTGTAAATTTACTTTTCCAGTTATCCCATGTTCCTAAAACCCCTAACATTTGTTTTCTTTTTAGTTCCACCAAACGTCAACACCGAGTTCAAGAATCAATCTGTTCCGTTGAAATCTACACTCAAAATGAAATGCATCGTGGGGGGTGAAACTACACCAAAGGTAAATTGGACTAATCAAAGGCTACTAAGAGCCAACCCGTGAATAAGAAATGCTAACAACGCGTAACGCAATATTGCGGTAAGCTTATGTTTTCACACTGACACGGTTCGATATTTTTTTTTTTTAATTAAACGTAAGGATTTTTGACAAACGCAAAAAGAAAAATACAGTTCAACACTTTCATAATGTTCAGTACGAAGAAGAAAAAAGAAAAAAAAAAAAAAAAGAACGGCACGAGCGAGATTCGAACCTAGGGCCTTTCGGCTGTTAGAGCATTTCACCATTCGACCACCGTGATCACTGACCTAATGCGGGATAAATTTTATTACTTCAAGACAGATAAGCATCAAAACGCGTGTCTCGGTTGAAAATTCCTTTTAGATCGATTTTAACATTGCATTAAAGACTCCAAATGCGAAACATCTTTAAGCTTATTGTTGTTTATATTCGTTTACAACAATTTAGTTATTGTTATCGCTGGATTCACGCTGTTCTTGTTACAAAACGCATCCGTAGCAAAACATTACATCACTAAGTTTACAGCTGATGGAAGGAGTGAGCGAGTGAGTGACTCATTTGCATATCTGTCGCCGTTACCGATAACCCTTTCATTATGCATGCGCGTATTCACGGGTTAAAAATGGAACACATCTTGCTAACACAACCGATACACTCACCATCGATCATGTAATCAGGAAAAATCAACACTACTATCTGGACTGATGTAACAGGTAAAACGTAACGACAGGCATTCATACGTGCTTCTTAACACTAACAGCATTTGCACTTGCAGTCATGTGTACATATCCAAACTTGATTAACAATCTTCCCTTTCAGTGAATGTGTGGAGGTACAGTTGTCACGTGAAGCGCGTGTAGGACATTTGGCCTTAAAATTGGTGCGGTCGCATTAGATCTAGAAGCTATTAGAGGGTCAACACTGGTGTCGATACCAGCTCTAGTGTTTTGAATGCGACTGCGTTTTTAGCATTTTGATTTCTGCAGTGTTTGTTCCTTGGAAGACATGAACAGACGATGTTGCTCACTCCTCGTTCAGCCGTGGCTGTTTCAGTTTACCTGTGATCCTCTTCACGACAAAGCATGCGTGGTAAAAATAATTCAGTTTTGAACAGTTTCAAGAACAACTGGCAAAATCTCTTTAAGTTACTTGTGTAAATTGTTTATACCCATCAGAGCAAATGAACTAAATCTGGAGGAAACAGTAAAGCCAATAATGTTTGAGTCGCATCAAAGATTTGTCCAACACTTGAGTGGATGGAAACATTTAAGAACTTTGTTTAAACAAAAGTGACAATTTTGAAATACTTCTTCAACATATTATTTATGTTTACTAAAACAATGCGATTTTACCCTTGGACGTTCTTAATGTAAATCCTCAAACTGTTTTTACTTGGATTTATTTGTTCATAATTTTGTTATATTTTGATAATAGAAAAACCCACCGCTAAATTAATGCGAAAGTCACACCCCACAATTCTGGCTGGTGACGACCTTGAATATAATTGACTTGCAAAGTCAGTGACACAACAGTGGAGGTCAATTGGACAAAATACGGTTCCCCAATGACTCCAAGAGCACGAATCAGTCGAAATGGTGACACGAGTAGGCTTGTCATTGAAAACGTTAGGAGTGATCATAATGACAGCGGTGATTATTCTTGTGTGAGCGCACAACCAAGCTGGCTTCATGTCCTCTGCTGTGGAGATTGAATTTCAGGGTAGGATATTATCATATGTTGCAGTTTGACATTTTTTCAGAGACTCATTAAATGTCACATGTATAATAAAACAATATAATCATATCATATCGCATCACATCACATCACATCACATCACATTACATCATATCATATCCCACACCATCACATCACATCCCATCACATCACATTACATCATATCATATCCCACCCCATCCCATCACATCCCATCACATCACATCAAATCGCATCACGTCACGTCACGTTACGTCACATCCCGTCACATCACATCACATCGTATTACCCATTAGAACAATTACAATCACTTGCCCAACGTAAATCATAGCTCAGTACCACGGCTAGTTACACAACACCAAAGGGCTTCTCCGTGGTTTATTTCAATTTAACGAAGGCTCGGGTTTCATTTACTGGTTTAAGAATTAACTACTTTATTATAAGACGAAAGTGTTAACATAACCTTTAGTTAATCAGTTGCTGCTCAAAACTTGTTTCTTTCAGCTGCTCGTTCTGGTGGGTAGACGCTGAAGTGGAAGTTCATTGTTGGTCCTATTGCGGCTGTCATTGTTCTGGCATTGGTTGCCTCGTGCATTTGCAAACGACGAATGAAAGGTAGAAACCCTTTTTGAACACAACGATCCTATGTTATTACAAAGAGTGATAGTAATTCAATTATCTTGCTTCTCGTAACAAACAAACCGCCTCAACTTAAACAATAATCATACAAAGTCTTTTTTTTTTTTTCAGGTAAAAATTACGTAAGAGAAATAAGCAAGATATTGCTTTAACCCTTGGACGTACAAGAGCATTTATCATTAGTACATGTTGTCTTCAGCAGCTCTTCGTTTATCTTTTAGACACAATTTGGTAAAGTTTAGCGACCATCGGTTGCTATGGTAACGAGATATGACGTCATAAGTAGCATGAGGTCAAGCCATTTTTTAATAAAAAAAATGCGTGTTTTCACCTTTTTTCGGTGACAAAACGTATAAAATGCTATCAAAAGCAGGAAAAAGTTTAACTGTGTCACGTTTTAGAACTCTAGCAAACATTGTTTGCAATTTTCGCATTTTTCCGCATTTTCCGAGGGTTAAGAAATAACACTACACATTTAAGAAACATGTTTCCGGGCCGAAACAACTGCCGCAAATATTTTTGTGTGTTGGGAATATTTCAATGTTTAGCGACTTCTGAGCATTTTGTAACTTAAAACGCGCTCACACAAATTCTTTTTAACTTGGTTGTCACTATTCTGAAAACAAATTCTATAATCTCGAAAATAAAATCTATAATCGTGAAAAATAGAACAACAAGGTTACATTACACAAAGCTTGCACGATATAAACTGACCAAGCAGAATTCATAAAGATAACCCTTTCTCCAATCGGAAATTGCTTCAAATACAATCGTTTTCAGAGCATTTACTAATTAAAAACTTCTTGTTCAAGGCTTGCTTTAGTAGAGAGCATTTGTCGCTGTTTGAAGAACCGACAGCGCCAAAAGTTTGACAAAATAACTTACGCTGCGTTACGCATTACGTCATCTTCATTGCCTGTACTCTTATTGGTAATAGCTCTAAGCCAATCAACGCGCGAGAATTCGCACAGTTATTGTGAAATTGGCAACTGAAAATAATGAAATTTTCTTTGACATCTGATACAACCAAGAAAGACACTGTGCCGCCTACGTTTTTACACCAACAATTTGTAGACATCAAACTTGTTATGATTAGAATGTGCCGCATATAGGCGTTTTCATCATTTTAGTTAAAAGCATCGCCAGGACAATCGCTTTATTTGCGACTTCTTTTAGAAAGCCCAAACTTTAAAAGAGCCATTGATATGCCTCGAGGATGTAAAGCACTCTTGTCTGTGAATTTTAACCCTCCAGCTGTTTTCAGCTGTTTATAATTACCCTTATTTCTTCACGAAAACACGTTTGAATGTTAAAACTGGTTATTTGTTTGCTTTTTTTGCTTTTTTTAATATTATGGCATCTAAGATGGTATAACTACGAACAAATTTCTTTAAAAAAATGTGTTATTTATTTATTTATTTTTGAGATTTAGATTTTTTAGATTTACAGTTTTATTTTATATTTTGAGGTGAAACGGAACTTTGCATATCATTTCGCATGTCGGAGGGAACAAGAAGACAGATTATTAAATATTACCATGAATGAATGAAAACTTTATTTAAAACAAGGTAAAAATATCAGTATACAATAATAGAAAAAAACAAAATACATAACATGTATAAAATTTTCCATTCACTGGTTTACATATTTGCGTGTCCGATACAGAGAACCATTTATTAATGCCTCTCTTGAAGGTCTAGAGATTCTGCAGTGCGAAGTCCTCTGGAAGATCGTTCCATAGAGAAGCTCCGCTGTAACTGAAGCTACGCATCAGGTAGTCAGTTCTTGGTTTCGGTAAATACAATTTTTGTCTTGCGTCGCGAAGCTCTCGGGGTAAACATGTTACAAAGATAAACTGGGGCGAGCTTATTAACGCATTTATACATTAAATTTGCCTTTTGCTTCGCCCTTCTAACTGATAAGTTATCCCAGCCAAGCGAGTTGAGAAGATAGCTAGAGTTCGTATCATAACTTGATTTAGTAACTACTCTGCACGATTTTGTAGTTTTTGAATTTTCTCACTCTGCTGTCGAGACAAGCCATCCCAAACAACACTGAAGTAATCAAAATGTGGCTCGATAAGACCTTTGTATATTTTAATGGCAGTGTGCATGGAAATAAAAGATTTAACTCGCTTAAGTGCACCGATACTGGAAGCGACTTTTTTCGAAATTGCGTGTATGTGCTCCTTCCAGGATAGGTTTTCATTTATGTTCAGTCCGAGAGCTTTGCTATTATTTGTTTAGTTTATTTTGACGCCGTCGTCATTGTCTTGTCATTTAAAGACTGCATTTTTTGACGCGAGCTAATGACCATAAACTCAGTTTTAGCAACATGGCTAAAAACCATTGCTAACGAGCGGATTCGTGCGGATAGCGTGTTCATGTTTTTTCGGAAAACAGTCACCGCAATTTTGTCCTCGCGGTTATTGTAGTTGAGATGAGAAATCGGAAGCAAATTGGCCAGCGGGGTGAGATACAGGCCGTTCGCTTGGGAGAACGCGGAAATGAGCGCCACGTGGACTAGTGTATCCCGAAAAATACTCTTGCTTCACTCATGGGGACAGCAATTGAATACTTGTTTTCAATTGCATGAACTCTGGAACTCGTATATTAAATTCCCGTAAAATCCTTCTAAGAACCAACAAATTTAGAGAGAAACACTTATGGGGTAATTTTTAAACATCTGGTCGGTGTGTACTTCCCAATGAAAGTGTATTTTAACTACGAAATGGAAGACTCAAGTGTGGGTTTACGGCTTGAAATTCAAGCTTGAGAAATATTGTTAGCCTATTTAAACTGGTAAGATACAGATTAAAACCTAATCTAAGGTCGCCACACGTCACATAAGGCGACTAGTCGCGGCGATCCAGTCCCCTGTAAAAGAGGAAGAAGAGAAGAGGCTGGATGTAGCGACTGGTTTGATGTTTTATTATTATTATTATTATTATTATTATTATTATTATTATTATTATTATTATTATCTTCATAAATGAACTATTATTATTATTATAATTATTGTTATTATTATTATTATTATTATTATTATTATTATTATTATTATTATTATTATTATTATTATTATTATTATTATTATTGTCTTCTTTGGTCGCAGCGAGTCTCACGAGCAGTACACACGAAGCGACTAGTTACCGAAACAGTTTGATTTGGCATTGATTGGTTAATTCTTGTACATGGCAAAAAAAAAATTGGGTGTCATTTGCCTCTAATTTCTTTTTAACTCGTCCCCAGACCCCAATTTGACCCTTAAAATCACTGTGAAAACGCCATTTTTAAGGGAAAATCAAAATTTCGCCCATTTATGAAACACTTTTCGGAAATCCACACTCTAACTCCATTTATTTGGTTATTATTCTATCTGAAAACGTTAAAATATTTTAATAACTTAAAAAATAAGTCCCGGCATTTTGACCTTGAAGTGACCAATGTCAAGTAAAGGCTTATATGAAGTTCAATCGCGCGGTCATCGTTTTTAGCGGTAAAACTCATTGTAATAGGCATAATGTTAACATCCACACTCGGTTTTGAAGAGACAGGGATCTTGTGAACATTTTGGTGGGAAATAAAATTTAGTTGGAGCGAAAAAAAATCCCGTTATTTTGCATTTTTCAGTGTACTATGCTTTTTGGCTTCTATTAGTCTGTATCTATTCGCATGCTCTTCTGTCAATGCATGGCCGGCCTGGCAATTTATGAATTACTTTTTGGAAATCCACACTCGGATTCCAGTAATATGGTTATTATTCTATCTAGAAACGTTAGAATATTTTAATAACTTTTTTTAAAAAAGTACCGTCATTTTTACCTTGAAGTAAGCAATTTCGTATAAAGGCTTGTATGAAGTTCGACCGCGCGGTCATCGCTTTAAGTGTTCTAACTCATTTTAACAGGCGCAATGTCAACATCCACACTCGGTTTTGGAACGATTGGAATCTAGTGAACATTTCGGTGGAAAATTTACTTTGGTTCGAGCGAAAAAACCTCCGTCATTTTGCAATTTCAGCCGGAAAGATTTCCGTTTAACCCCTTACATTAGTTATGGATACCGTTCTTAAACTAAAACAAAAGCCAAAACAAAAGAAATCTAAAAACAAAACAATAACGCATACATACATAATTATGAGCAATAGTTCATTTTTGGTAACGCCCACGCCTGGAGCAAATGTCTCGTCTGAGGGATCAATATTTTGGAATGTGGCATTTGATTGGTTAATTGTTAATATTTGGCTTTTGATTGGTTAATTATTTTATTTGGTCGCAGCGACGAGTTGCATGGCCAGTATGCACGAGGAGATTGCTGCGAGGATACACCGCGATTAGATTTTTTTGCGGAAAATGAGTAGTTCACACGCAGACGACTAGCTATACAGCAGCGGAGACCTTCAAAAGTCGGCGCGACTAGCGTGTAACAAAACTACACGGTACGTGAATACCGTACAAGTCAATAGAGCGTATGCACTCACGTGGCAAGCAGCTATGCAAATTTATTGGAACAAAAGAAAGTGTTAACATAAGAAAAGCGTTCAAATCCCACAGGATTGTTTTGGTACACCAACATGGCCGCCGTTCTATTGTTTTGGTACACCAATATGGCCGCCGTGACGTCATGTGCATACGCTCTATATACCGCTTCTGAGTGTTCTTACGTCATTCTTTCACCTTCGAATATAGTTTCTTTCAGGCTTGTTAATGTTCTGCTGCTTGAACAGAAAATCGCAAAAAATAGTTTCCAGCAGAAATTTCAATTCAGTCATCTCGAACCGCAAAAAAATTGTTGCCGCAAAACACAAAGGTTGTTTACCATTTACAAGGGAAAACCGGTTGGTCCACGGTTTGTGTAAATGGTAAGCAAAACTCCAGAAAGGGAAATTCCGTTTGAGATTGGCGTGTACCATTTACCAATGACACCAGAAACGAGCTGAGTAACCACGCTTATGCATCAAAACTGGCACGGGGTCTGGAACTGGTAGATAAAAGCAAATGGTACACACATTTCCGTTCGGAAATTTCGGTTGGGAATTTTGGACTACCTTTCAAGACGTCCCCTTTCCCTTAATTTCGGGTAGCTGTTACTTTCGGGTAGCTGTTACTTTCGGGCACCTAAAATATGTGAGTAATTGACAAAGAAAACGATGATAAACACAACCACGGAATAGGCATAATGTAATTTTAATTCTCTCTTTCTCATTGATTATACGGCATTCCTTGTCATTATTGTACAGTAAAACACTAAGCTATTCCATCTGCAGAAGACGTTTGACCTCAGTATGGATTGGACCATTACTTTCGGGTGGGCCGTTACTTTCGGTGGGGGGGGGGGGGGGGGGGGGGGGGGGTTGGCGTTACTTTCGGGTGGGCAGTTACTTTCGGGGTACCCTTACTTCCGGGAAATGCTAGCTAGGTCCGAAAATGAACGTCACTTTAATTTCGGTTAGTCGTTACTTTCCGGGAGCCGCTTCGTTCGGAACTCTACCATACGGTGAAAATGCACTTGTAACATAGACTGCCCTTTATTGTTTTGGTTGTGAAGGAAAATGGAGGGGAGCGGCTTAATAAATTTCTTGCTCCACAAAAGGGGGGCTTAATAGATAATTTACGGTATGAGCCTCATTCTCTAATCGAGCTCCAAAAAAAATCAACTCCGAATATTAAAAGGGCATCTAGCACGATCAGCTTTAATTATCTTGAAATTTGAGCCCGATATACTAGATACTCTTCGTGCAATGCTGCTAACATTGACCAAAAGAAAACAGTTTTCTATTAAGTAAAAACATTTTTCCTTTTGTCTGGTAGACAATTTCGGTTAACTTTTCGCAAAGCTGGCTGAAAAATGAAAGTATATGGTTAATTTTGGTGCGTGCGTTTGCCGAGAATGGATGCATTAATACGTCAACAAAATTTTTCAAAAGCCATTGAATCTACGAAAGAATCATATTGTTTCATATTCACGACTTCGCTCGCAAGGAGCCTTCGATCTTAATGATATATCAATAACGGGTGACCATATCCCTAAATCTTACCTAACCGCTAATCTACAGCTTAGATCTAATAATCGCTTTACCTAGGCCCAATTTTATCTAATAATGATAGCTTACTTTCGTCCCAATTCAGGCATAAACAAGAGAGAAATGGCATCGACCATTACAAAAGGCTTGGTTACTAAAAGAATGCTAATAATGGCATCGACCGTAAAAAATGGCATCGATCGTTTACGAAAGGGAAATCAGCCGCGGCGATCTGGAACATATGGCAAGCATTCACGTCACACAGAAAACCAACCAGCGGACGGATCAGCATTGATTTCACCCCGCTGTAAAGGTAGAACTTGGAGGATTGAGTGGTATATATTCCTAGATTTTCGCAGTAGCGAACCTGTAAAGTGAGAAAAAATGGTCACGGAAAATGAAACACTGATCATCTGTCTTCAGTTCCCAAACTGACACGTGGCACACGACCCGTTACATGTTCGCCGTGACCCGCGAGACTTGAGCGACCGATCTCCAGGTCAAATGTAGCCTGTTCCAGGCGTTCAGATAGTGGGGAAAGCGCGAATAGTTGGGGAAGGCGCGAAGAAAAGCGAGCGAAAAAAAAATGCGGGAGGCGAGGCGAGGCGAGGGAACGCCTGTAAACATTCTTAACAAAATGTCCTTCCGCCCACTTTTAGACCGCCAACTCAGTTGTCAGTCATCTGTCAATTAAAATAGGATTAGATTTCCTGGGATTAGATTTGGTGTAATAAAGAGTGACAGGCCTACACGACTCCCTCGCGAGTGTTTTAGCCATTTTATATTTAAGCTCGCAAAATGATGCTTCATGTATTTGAAGCGGGTATATGGAGAATTCGAGGTCACTGAATTAAAATCCTTCTAAACTCGCAAAATGATACAGACTGTAGTCTCGAGGTCATTTGTGTTTTTAAGCTGTCTGCTAGTTTTGACCTCTTGTCGGGGCGTCTGTTTCATAGCGATGTTCTTTATTATGCCATCGTGGCATTTGTTAGAATAGCTCTGCAGTAAAACCTTTAACATTGCATGTAGGCGTATAGCAAGCATCGATTTGGAGGTCATTTTGAAATTATGCTGTATTCTCGGCGGTTTTTTTCAACTCTGGTTTCTTCAACTCGGCGGCTTTCTTCAGTCTGGAGCTCTGGAGCTCTGTTCAATCGGCGGCTTTTTTAGTTTTGTTTGACCTCTTGCTGTGCTCATGTAGCCATTTTCTAGTAGAAGTTAACCAACAATGTAAGGTTTTTCACTCTCTCTGAATCTCTTAGGTAGTCGGATCTATTAGTTTGAAATTATCGATGGTTTCTTGCAATGGTTTCTTGCAATTAGTTGCAAATATGTTGGTCCGAATTTTCAGAGATAATTGCAGCTTTTTATAAAGCTATGCAATGTTTTATAGAGATTATAAATCAAGCGCATTTCAGTCACTGCTTCGCTTTGTAGTTGAGAATTGACGGTTTTTCCGGCGCTCTAATCTGTTTTTCTCCATTGTCATTTGTGCAGTCGGTTCTTCTCACTGCATTGTAATGAGTTTCACAGTCTAGCGACTGTTTTGTTTATGCCTCGATGAAAGTTGTCTTTCCTCCGCCATATCACATTTCTCATCAGCACTCGAGTGTTGACAAAGTGTCATAATTGACCAATCAGAGGGTATACCGGATCCCGGTATACCGGAACAACCTTTTGTTAAGAATGTTTACAGGCGTTCTTTCGCCTCCTCTCCCCAGCCTCCCCGCAATTTTTTCGCTCGCTTTTCTTCGCGCCTTCCCCAACTTTTCGCGCTTTCCCCACTATCTGAACGCCTGGAACAGGCTAGGTCAAATGTTAATTGGATGAGCAACCTACTCGGGTGGGGCGTTACTATAAAAAAATTCATTGTCTGACGAGTGAATTCCACGTTAAATTTCACGCGAAAAACTGATTTCGCGATTCGGGCGATATCGGTTTTTCAAGTGAAATTTAACGTGGAATTCATGAGTCTGGCAATGAATTTTTATTGAATCACATATGTCAAAGAAAAGCAACGTTTCCAGCGAGAAAGCCATTTCAAAGCCAACTGTCAATAGCTAGCGAATAGAAATCAAGATGATTCAAAATCACGGTGAATCACGCGCAATCAGGACAGCTGCGGCATTTTGGAAATATTTTGCATTTATGCAAATTATTTGCTTTATTACTGTTTTGCCTAAATTTTCTTAAAACTTTGTCTGCATTTAATTAATAGACGTGATATGTGACTAGATTTTGAGAATAACAAGAAGAAATAAGCTGGTGATTGCTATAGTAACTGCTGTTGCTTGAAAACCAGTGACACATAAAACTTTCATCACATTTTTTTTCACAAACGTTTTTTCATAAACCCTCGCTAGTGTCGTTGTGTCGCCCGTGTGAACCAGGATAACACGGGAATAAGTGCAAACAACAAGCACCTTTCACAGTTCACTCCGGTGATGCACGGGCGAACAGAGTACAATGATACACAGGCTTCCCAAGCTACATACGTGGTGTATGCGACAGCTTGTGTATACAGAGAAATGTATGGGAAAATCACGGATTCTCTAAAATTGGGTAAATAACTATCTATTTTGAAATAAAGTTTACCTACCTTAAATGTGTTGTTAACTTGCGTCTTGTACCGAATTTGAAGCCATTCCGACGCCATTTAGCGAAGTTATTCGAAGTCGTTGTCTCCCCTTCTTTTTAGAAGGGGAGACAACGACTTCGAATAACTTCGCTAAATGGCGTCGGAATGGCTTCAAATTCGGTACAAGACGCAACTTAACAACACATATTTGAGGTAGGTAAACTTTATTTCAAAATAGATAGTTATTTACCCAATTTTAGAGAATCCGTGATTTTCCCATACATTTCTCTGTATACACAAGCTGTCGCATACACCACGTATGTAGCTTGGGAAGCCTGTGAATGACACTGCGCTAGACAGCAAGCGGTCCCTCTCAGGATAGTCGAATGGGCGGGCAAATCAAGCGATCGGACCGAGGGAGCGAATGTAATGCGAACTGAGGGGGCTTGTTCGCTCGCTACAGTCTCACGGAGCTTGTTTTAATTATTAGCTCGCCCGCTCAACTGACTGAACTTACCAGTTTTGGACTGCGCCTGCGTATGTCGCTTTGTGCTTGCGCTTATTAAGCATGGGAACGTAATAAAATTGCCCAGAATTTCTGTTAATTAAACCCACTAAAAATAATATATCGATAAATAGGAATCATTAGTATATACGTTACCAAATCCGTGAATAGTGTTTTTTACTTGCTCTAATTGGAGTGCCAGCAGTCCCTCTCTAGATAGCAAGCTGGCGAGCAAATACGCGATCGGCGATCGACCGAGTGGCGAGCGAGCGAAAATAATGCGAACCGAGGGGTCGCTTCCCCTCGGCTCGTTCGCTCGCTCCAGTCTCGCAGAGTTTGTTTTTGTGATTAGCTCGCCCGCTCGATTGACTGAGAAAGGACAGATAGCGGTCTATACTGTGATTGGCTCCTGGATAATATTTGCTGTTTTTTTTTTCGAAATATCCAGCTTAATGCGCATTCAGAATGATTCATGTAAGTGTTAACTAGATTAAGATAGATTCATGTTAATCGTGGAAGTTGCTGTCAAATAAAACAACAGCAATTGATGTGTTTTACGTATCATGTTAAACGGCGATAATTATCATTGGTTGCTAACTATAGTTTTTAAGCAGAAGAAACCAGCTGTCTACGGGCCAATGTTTTTGTCCTCTGTGAACAGGAACGTTTTGTCTGTGAGGTTATCTTTATAAAGACTACAGACTTTTCTTATCCTCCAAAACAAAGGAAGAAAGGTACTTGTTTATTTTATAACAGTGTAATGTTAAATACCGTTTAATTTATGCCCTTTAACAGGTTCCGAAGGGTTCAATTTCTTCGGCTTTCAAACATTTGAAACTTGCATCCTACACATTTGTGTTCAAACGAAAAGGTACATGTAATAAGAGGTGATGTACCGTAGACTAACTGCAGACTTTTTTTTAAATAGAACGAAGCATTTGGAGTGCTTTATCGTTTTCCCGAGAAGGTATGTTAAATTGATGTTAATAGGTCAAAACAATACATTGGTTGTGTTTTCACTTGGCCGTTTACAAACTAAACATTCTTTCTAGGTGTTTGTTTACAGACCAACATTTACTATTTTTATTTTACTATTCTTCACTGTGAAGTTAAGCCGCTAACTGAGAAGATACAAGTTACAAAAGCGCGCAACTTTAAAAAAATGGTGGGAGATGAAGCGTTTTTAATAACTTCTCTATTGATTCTCGCTATATTTATGCGAAGGAGAAGAGGTTTCTTAGAGAGGATGCGGTCAATGTCGGCGGGTGGAGATGCGTGTGGCATAAATTGCAGTGGAACTACTGGTGATGGGCAGCAATGGGGTAACTGGTTCTGCACGCCGGCGCCGTGAAATAGATGAGGTCCTGGCCGAGGAACTGGGGAATCGAACGGGGCCGGAGGAATTGTAAATCGAAAGAAATGGGAAGGATTGTTGAACTCATCTACCATGTTAAAAGGTCTGTTTCGCGAACTCAACCACTCGCCCGTGCGAATTGTTCAAGGAAATCCTGTGAAATCTTTAGAATTCCCAAGAAAAAAAATCCAAGAAAACCTTGGAATTCTCAGAAAATCCTTCGTGTTAATTTGTACAAATTTCTCGGGAATTCTCGGAAATTCCTGGGAAAAGGTACGAAATAAACGGCGGAGAAAATCCTTAGAATTCCCAAAATTAGCACCACGAAGCGAGCGTGTGACAAATAATATTTCTAGATTATTTGGCAGGCGTCTGTCATTACGCGCAATGCGATTGGCTGCGGTATTTATCAGGACAAGTTATCCCTTCTCGCGAGGTAGTGTAACTTTGGGTTAATTTTCGGTCATGAAGGCGAGATAATCCCTTGTTTTTTCTTGTGAAAACAGTCTGCATTATTAACTCGCTTGCACAAAACGAAGTGTTTTCACTGTATTTCCGACCTTTTCCGACTTTATGTAGTCAAAAACACAACCATTGAGAGGAAACAGTGAAAATTATCGGTGTCAAATGATAACATCTGCTTATAATAAGTTTTACTCATCAATGATTTAGTATATACATTTATGAGCCATTTTGCTTAACCGGAGAAAGAAAGCGACTATTATACCAAAATAGACAAAGAAAACACAAGATTTAGGGTGTAGAAGGGAGTGTGCTGTTCTCGTTCTCTCGTTATATATTGGCATAAAGTAACATAATCTGACTTACGATTGTATTCGTTACGTATTCAAAAACTTGAGACAAATTTATATGGACACTTTTATCCCCCCCCCCCCTCCCTCTGTGTAAAGATCATCTGGGTTTTCTAATTTTCCTTTTAGATTTTCGCCAAATTGAGCGATAGAATTTACGTGCACGCTGCTTTGCGTCAATGTTTGCCATTTTTTCCCGCTAGCTTCTTTACCAATTGAAAAATGAACTGTCAAACATCAGCTATCGCTCCCTCTGGTTAAAAGGATCACCCGGCTTAACAATTTTGTGTACCATGTTTTCGCTGAAGACAAATGTACACGCTCTCTTGATAGGGCCCTCCCTCTGGTGGAAGTGTGGCAGAGGAATTATGCAATGTTGAGAGATATAAGTCTATTTGGGATGGCCTAAAATATACCAGGTTTTGGTTATTTCCCTAGTACGTTGAAACGTCTTATTGAGTGAATGATATTTCACATGCACGTCGGTGTTTTTCTCTTTTGGTCCCCGCCGCCGACCCCCGATGAGGATCTTTGGCCTCAAAAAAAATCGCAGCAGGCTACTTAAAAGTGACCGAGAAGCTGAAAATATTTTTATTCGCAATGAATTGTAATCATTTATCAGCATTGTCATCTTTTACGGCGCGCAACTTATTAAAATAACACCTCATCCCATCTTCAGGAAGCTACTGTACAAGGTGTCAAACCATGGCATTAAAGGTGATGTTACACGTAACTAAATTTTGTGCAACTTGTCTCGCATCCGTCCCCCACCCCCAAGGGGACATTTTCACCGACATCACAACAATCGACGAGTGCGTGATAAAATGGCGCGCGTGCTTCATCAGGTCAGTCATCAAAAGAGGAAAGCTATCGCAGTGTTGTGTTTGTTGGAATTTGTATTCGAAGAGGAGCCGTTCCGGACAAGACGAAAAAGAAGACTTGGATAAGGCCATGGCTCTCAAGACGCGAACAAAGAGGATGCTTTCACCAGGTACTTCAAAGAAGTGTTTGTTTACATTATTAAAAACGAATTGAAAGCGTATAAACAATAAATTATGTCACATAAATTTCTCTTTTTGGGGGCGCACAAGTGACCTTTTTCCTTGAACGTTGGCTTCTATGTTTCGTTTTTCTCATTCTTAGTTGGTCGCCGAACTTGAACTCGAGGACGAGGTGGCTTACCAAAACTATGTATGGTCAAGACGCGCTTTGGCTTTCTAGTCGATAACATCGATAGTTTATCAGAAAGAACGACACAGCTATGAGATCCAGTATCAAACCAAATGAAAGGTTAACTGTCACTCTTCGATACCTGGCCACTGGTGAATCATTTATATTCAAGTCGCTTGAGGTTTAGTTAAGAACAAGAGGCTACTGTTGTAGCCTACACTCATGCGCTTGCGTAAGAAAGTTTTACCGTTTACCATATTTTAAATGGGTCACGCACCCCTCCCCCCCCGCAACGAATTTTGCGTGACACACATTGCACCATCGCTCAAGACATGTTGATTGAAGCTACCAATTTTTCTGTACATGTACTCGCTTTGAATATTTAATTTATTGATTCCTGATCAAACCCACACTTGTCTAATACTTCCCAAACCGTGAATTATTTGTATTACATTGGGTTATTCCAGAAATAATCCACCCCCCCCCCCCCCCCCCCCAACCGACGGATGGCAAGATTTCCTGGCCCGCTAGGTCCCCCTCCCGCCTGGATTTCCAAGCCCAGAGACCCCTCCTACTGACCGGATTTCCAATTAATTTTTGGAAGCCCAAAATATACAGGTAATGAAAAAAAAAAATACATGTAATCGCATTCAGAAGCTTCTGCTTTTATAATGTCAAAACTGTGGTGATGAGTACAATAAATTAAATTGGTGAAACATTTTAAAAATAAACATTGCGTGACGCATCATGGAAAAAAAAACCCTGTCATTTCAAGACCAAATCGAAATGAAATTTTTCTATAAAGCTAGTTCCTTAAATAACTGCTTTGATTTTGCCATTAGTTTTTTCCAGGCATTTTGTGTGCCTGTGAAATGTAATTCGATCGCGTGTGAAATGTAATTCGATCGCGCGGTGTTTCTTCATGACCATGAATCGAAAATATTTTAGTCTAAAGGTCAAAACGTTTTAATGCAACTCATATTTCCTTGAATGAAAATGTCTTTCCCTTGAATAAAAGAGTTAAACGCTTATCAGAATTCCGTGATTTTCTGCTTCCGGAAGGCTTGGCGATTTTTTTATCCTAATTGCAGCGCGGAGCGCTTGTAGCGTCTGCAAATTATATTTATTTATAAACATCACAAAATAAGAAGCGATTTTAGAATACCCAGCAGCCACTTATTTACATATCCCTAAACGTTTGGTAGAACGAGGTATTTGAAGACAAACGAAACCATTTATATTCAATGACATGCAAATAAGTGACCGGTTATTCTACATTTTAGCCCAATTGTAGAAATAGAATTTATTGCGTATTTGCAAAACGGTGCATCTATTTTTTTTTGTCTATAACTGGTACGACTACTCCGAATAAAATAGTATTGAAAATTGCCGAGAAACTGATTTGGAAATCAAAATTGCAAAAAAAAAAAAAAAAAAAAAAAAACACAGACATCTTTGCGTAAGGCGACGTGTGTGAAGTTTAATAGAACTATAAAATTCAAGTCTTGTTTTGTTTACATAATATCATGGAAAATTTCTCCAAAACTATTAAACGAGAACACAAACTAAGAAAACGTCAACCACAAATTAATATCAACATTACCGAAAAATGTAATTTCTTTTATGGTATAAAGTCCCTCGGCTGCTTGAAAATTCCAAAACTCCGCTTCTTCGAAAGAAACATCACCCCGCATGCATTGAGAAAAACGTATGGAGTTCCTCGAAGCAAGATTTCGTCGCTTAAAGAAAGCTCTCCAGTTTCTCCACTGCAGCGGCTTCTGAGTATTCTTTAAAGCTTTCTCTTTCCATTTTGAATATGTTGGATGTGTGTTATTACTCCGACAAGGCAAAACTATGGTTTTGAAAACAAAGCACGCGCCGAGCGCGGCAGCCATTTTTGAAGAATGTTTATGTGACCTGACGACCCGGTAGCAATAATATATGCGTGCATAAATTTGCATGCACAAATGTGACGCCAAAAAAAAAAAATGACGAAGAAAAACCAAGCCCATTTTATGACCTCATAGCGCTTCGCGCATGAGGTAATTAGCCGAACGGCAATTTTTGATATTATAAGAGAAACATGTCAATCTTCAAGTTGTTATCTCCAGAGTTCCCGAAAGATCCTTCTACAAACGAGGATTGGTTGCGCGCAGCTTCAATATTTCAACAGCGGTGGAACATTCCAAATGGTATTGGAGCCGTAGACGGCAAACGAATCATCATCCAACAGCCTGCAAAATGTTGTTCTCACTAATACGACTATAAGGGAAATAACAGTGTTATCTTACTTGCAGCTGTTGGTCCTGAAAATGAAATTTTGTGGGCTGATGTTGGCACAAATGGTGGAGCTACAGATGGTACTGTTTGGCAGAAATGTCAGTTCAGGCAAGCATTGTCGTCAACAGAAAATCTGCTTAACTTACTCAAAGCAACCCCGCTTCCAGGTAGAAGGTACTATATGTTCTTACTGGAGACGATGCTTTTGCACTCACCAGATACATGATGAAACCTTACCCACAATCTGGCCTCACGAGAGAACAGAGGATTTTCAACTACAGGCTTTCCCGAAAAAGAAGAATCTCCGAAATTGCTTTTGGAATTATGGCTAACCGTTGGACCATTTTCAGATCCCCAATCCTTATTTGCCCAGAAAAGGTAATACCCATCACCCTGGTTGTAATAACACTTCACAACTTCTTAATACTCAGTCCGGAATCTTCAAAGGACTATGCTCCAACACAGCTCATCGATATTGAGGATGAAGACACTGGCAAGGTTTCCCCTGGCTCATGGCGCAATGAGCAAGGCAGCTTTTCATGGCTTAGCTTTGACCCAGTTTGCAGTAACAACTACGGTGGCGACGCAAAATCAATCAGGGAGGAATACACTGATTACTTCAACAATGAAGGGACAGTACCATGGCAGTGGTGCCAGTGTGGTCTCCCTTAACACTGAAATTTGTCCCAATTGTAATTACAGCTATGACAGCTATTTGAAGCTTGTGTGATAGTCAAGCTTCCATTACAGGAAGTCCACACAAATGGTGGACAAACCATTGTGCATTAGTATTTTTTGATAGTGGTATGACACAATAATAGTAATAGGACTAATCCCCCCCTCCCCCCCCCCCCCCCCCTTCAACTCAGAAAATTAATTAAGTGCCCCATCAGGTACTAATTTGAGCATTTAAGGTACTTAAATCTGAAATTGGATTGTCTAAAAAGGACACTACCTTGCTATCACAATTTATAAAATAACTGAGATACTAGGCGCGTTCTGATTGGTCAAAAACCTATTAACTATTGTGCCAGTAAACTCATAGAAAACCGCGCAAGAGAAACTGTAAAGTAAACAAAGTTCAATTTTCCGTTACCGCATCACCACACGCGCGAGGAAAAAGAATTTCACAACTCGAGCCGGTTTAGTGTCTTATTGCATATTGTGGTCTGTTAGAAGATGAGAACAGAAGATATGTTTCTTGAAAACAATAAGTTGCTGCTCAAACCTACATGTAACACAAAAATTTCCCACGCACGCAAGCAAAAAATGGCTTATCGCCAAAAGACACTAAGCTTATTTTAAAACTGATATCAACAACAGGAATATATTTTCATTAACATTGGATTGGAAGACCTTGGAAAAGCTTACATGCAGCGATAAAGAACAATCAAAACAACCTCGATAATACTTAATGAAGTTCACTGAGCTGAAGGTTTAGTGAAAAGCTCAAAAAATGGATCCCAAAGAGCAAACAATGGCTCTCAAACTGAGGAAATTTTCGATTGAAATTCAACTGAAGTTTATAAGTGTAAGGTTACCTACAAATCCTAAGATAACTTCTACATAAGACGGATTTGCACAGCAGAAATAAAAAGTATAGCTTTGTTGTTTAGGAGAATTATTTTATGCCGATTCCATTTATACGCCTTATCGTGTTTTGTTTTATAGAGCACTTTGCTTTCGATGGAATACTTTTGTACCGGATGCAGTTTAAATTCTGATTTAATATGTGTCCAAGCAAGGATGATCAATTAGCAAGAACAAAATTAAACTAACAAAATTATAGGTTTATGGTTAAACAAATTATTTGCATGAAATGATCAGTCTTTTCCATCAAACCAATCAAACTCTCAGAACTGTAGGCTTAAAAACAATGAGCTTAGTTTTCATTCAGCACTTAAAATGTAGAGAAGTACGGGCTTCACTGTACCTTCAAAGTAAGTAGATAAAGTCGAAACCAGTTTCAGAAGCTGAGTTTCTGGAACTAACCTTTATTCCAATTGAAAAATTCTTGACAAGAAGGCAATCTTTGAATCCAAAATACGCCATAAAAATTGTAGGTTTCCAAACTTTCCTCGCACATTCATGTTTGCGGCGGCAGATTCCGGTCACAATTCCCATTCAAAGAACTTTTGAATCATTGAATATATTTTGTTTTTTCAGCTGATAAATTTCAACTGATGAATTTCAAAGCGCTAAAACTTTTCATCACTTTCGTTGAACCCGTGAATTTGTCAGTGCAGCGCTTTGTCAGTGGCATCGAGTAAAGTCATTCTTTCAGCCGCTTTGATTGGTTTTCCCGCGTCATCCGATGAATGTTATGAGAATAAGCTACTTGATCGGCACAAAACTACAACAAAGTTCTCTCTTTCCAAACGCTTTTCATAGTTATTTCATAAAAGCAATAGAACACATTTTCTATGAGTTTACCGGCGTGATAAACCCACGCGGGATGTTGGGAGAACACTCGAAAAGCTTGTAAATCACTCGCCTGCGGCTCGTGATTTACAAGCTTTTCTCGTGTTCTCCCAACATCCCGCGTGGGTTTATCACGCCGGTAAACTCATAGAAAATGTGTTATATTGCTTAATTATATACACAATGGTCTGACACTATTTCTGTGGACTTCCCATCAAGTGCATCCATGATGTAACAAAGAAGTCGAAATGCAAATAATATGGGTTTCTTGTCTATTCATGACTTTGATATCATGGCAGATATATACATTTCTAAGATATGAACAGTAAAAAAAAATGTTAAATTAATTTGCCTTATCTTATTTCCTTAAATACCTTTTTGCATAGTCATCATGCTGATTATATACATATCAATGCAGTTTCAGTGAGTGTTCGTTCTATTCCTTTCTTTTATGCAGCTACGAGTGGCAGTAGCTGATGTTTTAAATATTCAACATCATTAATAACCATTTTGAAAATGACATTTTACAGATGCTCATTCGAGCACTATGGAATTTGCCAGTGAAAATGTAGTCCATAATAAATCCCGTATTTGATGGCTTTAACAGGTAATTGAGGGAGAATAAATTATACTATGCAACTGGTAAAATATTGTTGCATATAGCGTATCTACAGTATTATCTATAGTATCCTGGGGGTATACTCCCCTGAACACAGGGTATGGTTTTCAGATTTTTAAATGGGGTGTACAATTTCATTATAGCATTTATTTATCCTTGTGGCTTGTTTTTGCTTTCTGATAATTGCTCAGTGTTTGCATTTTTCAATTTTAGAAAATGTGACATTGATAATGTTTAAAATAGCAGATTAGAGCCTCCAGATTATAAAAAAACGTCTTAGGGACCATGCCCCCAGACTCCCTTGGATGCTGGTGCCTTTGGCACTGGATTGCTAAGCAGTCTAGCTACGCTTATGTGGTGACCAAACCTGATTGAAAACAACCTCATTCCGAGGGCCTTCTCCACTTGCAATATGGTGGACTGGGTAAAAAAACCGAAAAAAACCGAAAAAAACCTTCCATGGGAGGGGGTATGGATATTTTCTGGAACAATCTTGTCCTCAGGGTTTTCTTTGCCCAGCCTGCCATTTGAAAAGTGGTGAAGACCCTGGGGATGAGGTTGGTTTGCGAATCGTTAAATCAGGAGCATATGACTAAATACATTCCTTCCAATGACATTAACAACTTGCAGTAACTAAACATTGATATCGGCCATTTTTAAATATATTATTTTACTCACAATTGCATGCAAATAAGCTAAAAATTTTGAAATTGTACTGTTCTTTGAACAAGGAATCAGAAAATACATGAAAGTTTTCATCAAATCAATTCTCTACGAACAATAACATTGTAATATAGGTGACATAGAGTAAATCATAAATTGTGAGATTGTCAGATGTCAACAATTGATGACAAAAGCACATCATCTCTGAGTTAGTACGATTCAGTTCTATTTACATTTGAGCACGGTTTTCAATAATGACTGACCCAAGCATTAATTAAACCATAAGTAGAACCTTAAGATTAATTTGACTCAACTGAAAACGAATGTTGACATAAGCATAAGATTGATCGTTATGCTTATGTTTGCACTTGTGCTTATATATGTCGGGTCCTGGACTGGACATAAGTGCAGTTATGCTTCCTTATGCTTATGTCGCAAGTGAAAACCAGGCTTTAAAAGGAGCATTTCGGCTGGCAAAGTCAGATGGTAAATTGCCATTGCCGCGAGGTGTTGGAGACTAACTTGATATCTGTTGACGGTAGTCAGGAAGGAGGTGACGCGCGGGCTTGCAGAGAATTCTCCTCTGTAAAGTTTGTGGATTGCCTGAACACAAGGCTGCATGGCTATCGGTTGGGATAAAGGCGAGGTGTTTGGACTGAATGATGAAAGGACTATAATGCTAAACAGCAGCTGCGATGCTTCGCTGTATCGGGTTGTCCTTTCCTCATTACTGGCGTGGTGGCAGCGGTGCATCGTATCCACGTCTCGAACGAAGAGAAAGCCAGCATAGTGGCGGATTTTTCACCCAAATTCCACACGAGGAGACAGCGAAGCAGCTTACTCTATAACTGTTCAGTCCGGGCTCCAAGACTCAAAGCTAAGTAAACTTCGTTTATTCTTAACTTCAACGGAACACCATTATGAACACAAGAGCACCGAAACAATGGTCCCTAACCAAACACGAATCCATAACTTCCTTTGAAGCTTGGCGACAAAACCTTCAGTACATTCTTCGCTCGATACCAATTTTGCATGTTTCCTAGCTGACCACGTGACATGGCTGAAGAAATCGCCCGCTACTCCTTTTCCTTGAGGGAAGATGTTTTCTTACAAGGATTAACTTTTTTTTATATGCTGTGAAGGGGGCGTTTTGTCGGGGGCATTTTGTCTTGGGGCGAAACCCCCACCACAGACGAGGAAATGTCACCTACCTTGGAAAACCTAATTGTACTAACTTGGCTAAGGTTAGTTTACAACGAGATACCAAACCTTGTAAAACAACGCTATGGCACCAAGCTCAGGTCGATGTCCCTCGCATCCCTTAAACCAGAAATCTCCCAAGCTTTGGATTTGCTCCTCGAAGAAATCCGCACCTTGGCCGATGCCAAGATCCTCCGCGCATCTACATCAACATTCAGACCCTCTACGAGAGCTCCTTACAATACACGCCCACAGCTCGTCACTAAGCGCCCCGTCAGGTCCTGCCCCTTGTGCAAGCAGGCCGGCCGCAACGATTACCACTTCATGAGTAAATGTACCTACCTGCCAGCCGATGATCGAGCATTTCTCACTAAAGCACGCCTCACAAGCTCCCTGTACGAAGATGTTGAAACCGAAGACCCCGATTTATTCCATCCGCTCCAGGCAGAGGATACAGTGATCCCACCGCTGCCACCACGAGAGAGAGAGAGAGAGAGAGAGAGAGAGAGAGAGAGAGAGAGAGAGAGAGAGAGAGAGAGAGAGAGAGAGAGAGAGAGAGAGAGAGAGAGAGAGAGAGAGAGAGAGAGAGAGAGAGAGAGAGAGAGAGAGAGAGAGAGAGAGAGAGAGAGAGAGAGAGCATGCGCGGATAACATTGCCAGCTGGCGGGAAGGTAATTGAAACCAGACGTCGGGGGAGCTGTACACATGTTGCTTGCGTTGACCCAGTACTCGAATCCCATCCCAGTCTCGAAAAGAACATCGCTTATCCTCTTCTTGGCAACTGCCTTTTGTCGGGCTGTAAAGCGTGCAAGGGTGTCAGCAACGGTTTTCCCGAAAGTTCGATCTTCATTCAGTGTTGGTTCTATGTTTTCTGGAATAGGACATGGTTTCAAAATATCCATACATGATTTGAACATCTCCACTTTCATTTCTTCCCACTCGTTACTTTTCGCTTTCCTCTTTCTGCCTTAAGGGGGACAAATGTCTGCAACTCCGCGTTCTGAAGATGTGCCATCTACTATGGACATAGTGTTTTGTGATTCGTCGACATCTTTACACTGCTTAATAAAAGCCATGACCTCAAAAAACTTGGATTTGTGATTCGTCGACATCTTTACACTGCTTAATAAAAGCCATGACCTCAAAAAAAATTGGATTTGCAGATTTCACACGTGCCCTTTCCCGTTGTTTTAGTGCCTTCTTGCCTCTTTTCTTCCCTCTGAAAAATTGTCTTAAGCATGTGCCATTGCGTCTTGATTTCTTCTTCAGACTTGCACTGTAACATTTCTTTAAGCTTATCCATAGCAAGTTTTCTCAGATCTCTGTCTCGATATTCCTTTGAACGATGATCCCAAAGTACAGGGTTGCTTTGGTAATGATCGATTAGTATATTTACCTCCTCGTAACTCCATTCGTTCGATGATTTCGATGATTCCTGCGTCAAACTTCTCATAACATCATCCTTCATAAATGCCATTCTTTTAAAAAAAACTTCCAGGTACTTTCATAATCCTCTCTTTCTTTAGCTTGTTAAGTTCTCGGGTGAGAGAAGACCGCAAAGAGTGTATGACTCTTCTCAAGTTTTCCTCTGTTACATAAAACTTTAAACAAAGCTCCTCGCTCGCCTTGATTCTCTCCTCGCGGTTAACGCTCTCTCCCCCCCCCCCCCCTCCCCCCCCCCCCTTCCACAAAGCGGGATAATCAGCCAAACAGGCAATTAGCCTATTCTTTTCGACGTCATTTTTGCTGATAGTAGCTTTCATCGTCTTCTTCGGCTTCTAGCCGTAAGTCGGCGACGTCCGCCATTTTGTCAACGGTGGCGTTAATTTGCTACACTTTTTTAGTTAACCAATCACAGCCCAGCATGGATGTGACGTTTTACTGTGAATTCGCAAAATAAGTTGCAAGAGCCATATTGTTACACGTATTTTTGATGTGCAACTTGAAGAAATTTGTTGCAGAAAGTAGAAAGCGATTCAACTCATCGTGCAACTTAAAAAAACAGAAAT
Organism: Cladopsammia gracilis; assembly: GCA_022457155.1. NCBI lineage: Eukaryota > Metazoa > Cnidaria > Anthozoa > Scleractinia > Dendrophylliidae > Cladopsammia > Cladopsammia gracilis. The sequence goes on along the minus strand of JAJGOT010000720.1, from coordinate 108,387 downwards.
TCAGTTGCAAAAGATGTTACACGAAAAAATCGTGCGCGCAACTTACAACAATTTTTTTCGCGAGACAAGTTGCACGAAAAATTGTTACGTGTAACAGCAGCTTAAGCTGGTGCAAATTAGTTGAGGGCACATTCAATGTGTCCTCAACTAATTTGCATAACAGGTTTTGGAGTTATAACAGGTTTTAAACAAAATTGAAACATGCATAATTATCAACTTAAAGTGCCTATAAAATGAAATTTTCGACCCGTTTCTTATACTAATATATATAGATAGCCCAAGCCTAACAGCGTCGCACTTTGAACAAGCTTAACTAAGGTGAAACTTAACTAAGGTGAAAGGTTGGAAGCACAAGAATTAAGATTGACGAACGGGCTATTTTCAATTTTAGCAATTCTCAAAAACAGTATTACGCGACCGTCTGCACAGTACATTTTTATAGACCGTACAAAAGTTCACAAAAACAACCTTTCTCTTTCTAGAATAACTAGTACCACTAGTTTCCGAATAAAATACAGTTTTTGGTTGTCAAAAATTGCCCGAGAAACTGATTTGAAAATCAAAAATTGCAAAAATACACAAACATATTTGCATATGGGGATGCGAGTGAAGATAGAACTGTACTATAAAATCAAAGTCTTGTTTTGTTTACATAAAATCGCTTTTCAAACTATCTAATGAATGAACAAACACATAAAAATGGACAACACAATCTTCTTTCGAAAAAAATTATTCAAATCTCCATTAGTTTACGTTTAAAAGCAAAACGCGTACCATTTAATTATAGCTCATCGAGTTCAAGCTTTCTTCGATGAAATTCAAGAGATCGATACAACTGAATTTAAGCACGTTTTAAAATCAATTTTCCAAAACTAACAATAACACCAATAAAAAGTCACACACAGATTGATATCAACATAAATTCTCATCGAAAACTGTAATCTGTTTTACCTTTATGTCCCTCGCTTGCTTGGAAATTCAAATCTCCGCTTCTGGTTCTGAAATCCGTACAAAACAAACATCTCCCGCATTTGATAAAAACGTAATACATGAAGTTCCTCGAAGCAAGATTTTATCCATGAAAGCTCGTCTTTTTCCACTAAAGCGGCTTCTGAGTATCCCTTAATTAGTATCCTTGTCTTGAGTAGCAAACCGCGAAATATTAAGGGAAACAACGCCTTTAATTTAAACGGTTTTCTCCGCTTAGTAAATTCACAGCAAAACATCAAAGTGTTTTTCTAGCTGACGTGACATTCGGCCGTGTAACCGCGCGAAAAACAAAGCCTCGCGCGGACGGAGGGCACACGCGCGCCCGCGGAACATTCCGCTAGCCATGACCATGAAAAATGAAGGGCATAGGTTCTGGTTCTACGAGTATGGGGCTGCGCAGTCAGGCCTTCGGCCTCGCAAGTGCTCCGCTAAAAAATTGAAGGCCATGTTCCACTGATTTATAATTTTCCAATTTAAGTTATGGTCAAGCAACGAAAAGTATTTTTTTGGACGTCCAAAGTTGGTCAGAAATGAACTTTTTTGTGTCCTAGTATAAAAAAAAAACTAAACTAGTATAAAAAGGAAAATAGAATGCACGATCACCTCAACAAATCGTTGATAATGGCCGTATCTGGGTTTTCAGACCTAGATCAGTATTGATACTTGAAGTGAAACAAAGAAAAACGGCAAATTGATCCTTAATGCGGCAGTAAAACAGAAGCAGAAGCAAATAAGATGGTGACGTCATCAGTTGTGCAAAAATGCGGTGTCGCTTTCAGATGCTTCAGTATTTCTCGTAAACAAACCACTTTTTTTGCTGTATTTTTGGCAGTTTTTTGCTCAGTTGGAAATGTCCTCCGGCGATGAATTTTGACTACCATGTTGACTACGAAGGTCTGCACAACTGTTGACGTCACAAGTCCTAATTTGCATATTTTGGCCGCGCCCTGGTTGAGGGTTGTCCAATACTCTGACAAATTTATGCATAGCATTGTATTGTATTATATGACCATAACAATAGTTTAACAATACATTCTAGAACGGTACAATACGGCACAATGTGTTACAGTACAATGCTATGCATACATTTGTCAGAGTATTGGACAAGTATGCGCTGGTTGTCCATATTTTTGGCTCAGATAGGCCAACTTTGAGGTAAGAAAACAATAGATTGCGCGCTTGACCATAACTTAAATTGGAAAATTATGAATCAGTGGAACATGGACTCATTTTCAAATTTGTAGTATAAAAAACGGGTTGAAAAATTCATTTCATAGGCAGTTTAATTTTTTTCTCGTTTTGGATTAACCTAGGCTAATCTAGGATTGTTTATTACTTCGTTTGTTATAATTGCTTTTTGTTAAATTTCTAGTCACTGCAGTAATTAGATAACTCTGTAAATAGTTTGTAACCGACAGAAGCTGTTCTATTTTTCTGACGGTCGATAATTAGCAGAATAACTGAATCTTTGGTTTTATTTACAGCATCTGGATCCAGCTGACTCAAGCCACGTACAACTCTAGCTTACTTGGTGAGTCTTTTTTGTTATCATTAATTAGTCCGGCTGCTTGGCTACAAGCCAAGACCAACTCATAAATTCGGTCGTAAGAAAAGTGCGTTTTTCAAGTGGTTTATAGCCTGCGGCGAAGTGTTAGTAACGTCATATCCTTTGACATAGCAACTTCAATCTCATGGATGAATTGGAGTTATTTACAACATAAGAAAAAGGAAGATGACGAAACCAGGGCCGTCCTCCCCCCTTTAAGCAACGACGACGACGACGGGGACGGCAACGAGAACATCAAAAAACAATATTTTTAGTAAGCAAAACAACAACTCTGCATTTTGGTACATTTGTTGTTTGCCGTCCCTGCCCGAGTACGACGTGAAATTGTCTATTGATTTTCACACTATGGAGGGCGTAAACACACGATGACGATTTTTTCTTTATCTTTTTAAACTTGGAGAGGCGGTATGCACGTCATAAGATTCATATGCATCACAAGATTGGCTGAGAAAACAATAGAACAAACAACAGAACAATGGACCCTAGCCCTGAAAACAACATGTGTGCGTGATAACCAGGTCTGATGAAATTAGAGGTTCTGAAGAGGTGAATGGCTACTTAACTTGGAACTGGTCCTTAAGACTCCGACTGCATGTAGAAGAGTTCGCCTACAATTGACAAATTTAGCGAGTTAACCAAAAAGACTGATTGTTCCACATAAAATTTGTTTTAAATATATATTTTTGGCACATTAATTATATTTTTCTACTTCCATAAAGAGGCTTTGAAAGTGGCCCATGGTATTGCATCGTATTTCATTGGATGTATTGTATTGCATTGCATGGTAATTGTATTAATATATGTATGAACTGTATGAATATATACTGTAACTGTATGGATATGGAGTGGGATGGGATTGAATTGAATTGGATTGTAACGAATTGTAGTGTAATGTTCCTCACATAGAACAGCATTGGCAGTTCAATGCCAACAAAATTCGCTGCTGAAATCTTCTATGGTTTTATTCGCAGACTTTTCATTTGGCTGAAATGCAGCTACTTGTTTTTCTGGTGGTGGTATCATTCGCCGCTCCGTGTGCTGGTATGTAAACTATACTAACCGATATATACTTTTTTTTTTCTTATCGCAACTTTAATCGTACATAAATAAATAAATAAATAAATAAATAAATAAATAAATAAATAAATAAAGATAAATAAATATTAATGAAATAAAAACGGAGAAGGTTAAGGCAATGCGAGCCCAGAAAATATCACAGATGCGTTATGCTTTGGATTTGATAGGTTGCTAAATAGAAAGCGTTTTTGCTCCGATTGTTTAGGAGGTGTTAGGCTTGGAACCCACTGGCGACATAACGATGATAATCATAATCTAAATCATAAGAATAAGCTTCATATGATCCAATGGGAACATATTTCTTAAATTATTTCCTCGAAACCAGTTTAGACCTCCCAAAGGACGCCATCTTCAGATGAGTCTGACTGGAAAAAAACTGGAACTAGAACATCATTGACCGGAATACAATACTTCATTTCCGTGTTATGATTTTGTATAAGGTTTCCACGTTCCCACTAAGATTAAAGTGCACATGATGTGAAATTTCACTATAATTTTTTTCGGTAATCTGAAAATAGGTGTTTTAAGGATTATTTTGATGGGAAAATAAGTCACTTGAAGTGGCGGAAACATATTTTAACAAGCGGTGCAAGTTGGGCATATTAGACAAGGACCTGGGTTCTAGTGACGTCATTAATGTATTTACAACTGAGCGCGTCACTCGTTTTACAGTGAAGTTTTGGTAACTTGTGGGAGAATTATTTCGATTAAATATGGCTGAAAGCGACGCGTATTTTTGCCCCTTGTTCATCCCCTTCTCCGCCATGTTTTGTTGTGATTGAACACACGAATGAGTTCACAAATACCTTTTGGGCCGCGTTCAAAATGTCGCAAATTTCAGGCCCCGGCGGGAGTTTTCAATCCGCTAAAACTAGCGGATCCTCTTCACGCAAAAGAGGAAAACGACTGAAAATGAAATAAAGGTGATATAAACAACATAAAAAACGGTAGTGAAATTTCATTTCATGTGCACTTTAAGCACCACATGATCACAGAGACAATCATAATTATGAGAAAATGTACCTTCTATTATGAATAAGTCGATCATAAGCGCTACTATGGTTATAGGCGTTCCCACTGAGACATTAGCCACATGATTATGATTAAGATCGTATATTATCGCTAGTGGCTACCAATTAAGCCTTAAATTGTAAAAATGTGTTCCAATTTGGTAATGACTTGGTTGTTTGACTGTATTGTTTTGCTTTATTTTGTCTTTTGCGATGTGTTGCACAGATTGTTCACTCTGTGGTATATTCGCCAGTCGACATTTCTGATATGTCACTAGTAACTTCTGCCATTCGTGCCGTTCCGCCACTAAGCGATGACATTGGGGAAAACAATGACCGGGGCAAAAAATATGGAGACCTTGTGCTGCCCAGGCGTTTTGGGTGCCCCTCTCGATCATGCCAGAGGAAGGGGCAGTACATAGCTCTTACATGGTCTTCTTTGATTTGCTTAGAAAATAATACAACAAACGACACAACAATGGAATGAAAAAAAAAATGAAAAAAAAAAAATCCATCAGCTACCAATCTCATTGTCGAACATCCACGCACCTCAAAATTCTACTTGTTACCAAAGATCCACAAGCCTGGAAATCCTGGCAGACCTATAGTATCTGCTTGTTCTTGCCCTACTGAACTTCTGGCCGTCTTTCTTGATCATGTAACGGCGCCTTTTGTGCGAAGCCTGGACAGCTATGTAAAAGACACAACCCACATGCTTAACATTCTGGATTCCTTCCGTTATAGTGACGGTGACGGACAGCATTTGGTGTTCACTATGGACATTAAGTCACTTTATAGCGGAGCACTTGCCAGGCCGAAGGCCTGGCTGCGCAGCTCCATACTCATAGAACCTATGCCCTTCATTTTTCATGGTCATGGCTAGCAGAATGTTTCGCGGGCGCGCGTGTGCCCGCCGACCTCCGCCCTCCGCCGTCGCCCAGGACTAGCTTGCCTTCGCGCAGGACTAGCTCGCGGGCGCGTATGACGTCGCAAAACATGCGCGTACGACGTCATGTTGAAACCAAATCGATGCTTTGTTTTTATTCGGAAAGTAGTGGTACTAGTTATTCTAGACAGAGAAAAGTTGTTTTTGTGAAATGTTGTACGGTCTATAAATATGTACTGTGCAGACGGTAGCGTAATACTGTTTTTGAGAATTGCTAAAATTGAAAATAGCCCGTTCGTTTATCTTAATTCTTGTGCTTCCAACCTTTCACCTTAGTTAAGCTTGTTCAAAGTGCGACGCTGTTAGGCTTGGGCTATCTATATATATATATATATATATATATATATATATATATATATATATATATATATATATATTACAGTTATACCCAATGATGAGGGTCTCCGCGCACTGCAACACCATCTTGACAAGAGAGAGGTACTTGAACCACCCACAGATACGCTCTTAAGTATGGCAGAACTAGTATTAACACTTAACACCTTTGAATTTAATGGTGAATTTTACAAGCAAACAGGTGGAGTGGCCATGGGTAGCCGACTAGGACCAAATTATGCATGTCTCTTTGTTGGCTACGTTGAGGAACGCATGCTATAGAGTTATACCGGTATAAAGCCAGACCTATACAAGCGATATATGGATGATGTGGCCGGCGCTGCTTCATGCAGTGAAGAAGACCTCTGTCAGTTCCTTGGATTCGCCTCCTCGTTCCACCCTAACCTTGAGTATACATGGACTGTTTCCACTGACAAGCTTCCTTTCCTGGATATCTACATGAAGCCTCGAGAAAATCGCATATCCACTTCTGTCTATTACAAAGACACAGATAGTCACTCCTACCTCAACTTCAGCTCATCCCATCCATCCAGTTGCAAGTCATCCATACCTTATAGTCAGTTTCTTAGACTGCGCAAGATCTGCAGTGAAAACGATGACTTTGACATCGAAGCAACAAAAATGGAGACCTTTTTCACAGCACGTGGTTATCCGAATGACCTGATAAGAAGAGGGAGAGAACGAGCATCGACCAGATCGAGAGCTGAAATTCTTGAGAATAGCACTGGGAACATCGCCACTAATGACAGAGTACCATTCGTCACCACCTTCCACCCCATGAACCTGGACGCCTGTAAAATAATTTCAAGGAACTTTGGGATCCTTCACGATGACAGCACGACCACCGATATTTTTAGAAAACCACCACTGAAGGCTTTCAGGCGTGCAAAGAATCTGAAGGACCTGTTAGTCAGAAGCAGCCTACCGCGGGACCTTCCGCACCAACCAACAGGTACTTTCCCTTGCAACAGGAACGTTTGCCGTACATGTCCCCATGTTAATTCATCTACTACAATTACAACACCCAAAGGACATGTCAATATCACAGGGCACTTTACCTACATCACGGACAACGAGGTTTACTGTTTAACATGCGACAAATGTCCCTCAACTGTTTACATTGGAGAGACTGGACGCAGGTTGGCTGACCGTTTCAGAGAACACCGTAGGGATGTAATCAACGGCAGAAATGACCTTCCTGTACCTGCGCATTTTAACCAACCGAATCACTCACTGCAAGATTTGAAAGTCGCTTTACTGAAGGCGGGCCTGCCCAACCAAGAATATCGCAAGAAACAGGAAATGTGTTTCATTTTTAGGCAAGGAACCATGGCCCCGAGTGGTCTGAATCAAGACTTTAGTTTTACGTGAATTTACTTTTTTGCCCACTCGCGCGCCAGCGCGCGCTGCCACCTGCTTGATCTTGTAATCGGGCACGTGTGCTTAATTAACGAACTTTTCAACAGTTTTTTTAATAGTTTTGTACCCTGAAGAAGGCAGCATTGCCGAAACGTCGGGAAAGATCATTCTACAAACAGCGTCAAATTTAACACATTTTTTTCATTTCATCATTCAGTATAACGCTGCGCAGGTAATTGAAATATTTATAACACAACAATGCACCCTAGCCCTGAAAACAATAGAGTTGCGTGATACCCAGGTCCAATGAAATTACAGATTGTTAAGAGCTGCGTGGTATCTGCAGAGGAAGACCAAAGTCATGTATACTAAAACGTTTAAAACAGGTTCTTTGGAGTACATCTGTACAACACTTTCCCAATCAAGTACAATTAACTAAAAAAATTATCTACCATTCTTATACCCAGCGTTTAACGTGTAAATATTTTTGACTGACAAAATTGATTTAAAGGTAATTAATAAAGTAATAGTGTTCTAATAATTGATTTTCTCTTTTTCCTCCTGCTTGAACTTTTGTGAACAAATAAGCAAGTAAGTGTCTCTTCACTTTTATCCAGTAGACACATCGCTTTTATTATATAACGTGGCAACTGTTAAATAAAATGAAAAAGTCGAATATGCTTGTGTCATTTTTGAATTTCTTCATGGTAATCAATTATATGAAAGCCGTAAAATCAGTGCAATTGTAATGAAAGAGCTTCAATAGATTTAAATTAAGCTCATAGCATTAGCATATCTTACAGGGGCGATATTTTAACCCCCTCGTTGAATTATACTTATCAATGTAAACAAATTCCCTTTTGTCTGCCCAGGTTGATTTTTGGTTTGTGTTTGTGTTTTTAAGTGTATTTAATACTGTTTTGAGTACCACTCTATGGTGTTTTATTTATCGAAAAAACTTTGTATTATCGTTAGCTTGCCAAGGGCTATTTTCGTTTAGAACATTATGTGAATTTAAAGATCTTAATAATGCACTATTTTAGATTAATTTGAGTTTTGAGTCCGATGTTTTAAAAAATATTCCAGACATTTATTATGATCATTTGTTTTCTACTAAATTTTATTGCTATTTTTGTGTTGAAACTTAAAAAAGCGCTCAACTCTAATTCATTAGAGGAGCAAAGACAATTCATTGAATGCAGATCAATATATATATATATATATATATTTAAGCAATAGAACACATTTTCTATGACTTTACCGGCGTAATAGAACCACGCGGGATGTTGGGAGAACACGAGAAAAAACTTGTAAACCACGAGCCATAGGCGAGTGGTTTACAAGCTTTTCGAGTGTTCTCCCAACATCCCAAGTGGTTCTATTACGCCGGTAAAGTCATAGAAAATGTTTTCTATTGCTTTTATGAAATAACCATGAAAAGCCTTTGGAAAGAGAGAAATTTGTTGTAGTTTTGTGCCGATCAAGTAGCTTGTTCTCATAACATTCATCATATGACAGGGAAAACCAATCAGAGCGGCTGAAAGAATGAACTTTACACGATGCCACTGACAAAGTTGCACTGACAAATTCACGGGTTCAACGAAAGTGATGAAAAGTTTTAGCGCTTTGAAATTCGTCAGTTGGAATTTATCAGCTGAAAGAAGAAAATATATTCAATGATTCAAAAGTTCTTTGAATGGAAAATCCAGAAAATTGTGTCCGGAATCTGCCGCCGCAAACATGAATGTACGAGGAAAGTTTGAAAGCCTAAAATTTTTATGGCGTATGTTGGATTCAAAGATTGCTTTCTTGTCAAGAATTTTTCAATTGGAATAAAGGTTAGTTCCAGAAACTTAGCTTCTGAAAATGTTTTCGACTTTATCCACTTACTTTGAAGTATACAATGAAGCCCGTACTTCTCTACATTTTAAGTTCTGAATGAAAACTAAGCTCATTGTTTTTTAAGGTTACAGTGTACCTTCAGATCGAAAATTTATCGAAATTTTTTTTTTGGCGTCAAAATAAAGTTTATAGAATGAACTTTCATCCAAAAAAACAATTATTGAAAAATAGTGAAAATTGACGGAGAAATGACAGTATAACTTTTGTGGGCGGAGTTTGTTTATGAAGCGATATGTTTTTTTAAGCGCTGTTTTCTCAAAGTTAATTTTTCGCTTGTTGGGGACACTTTAAAGAGCTATAACTCAAAAGGAATTTGTTCGATTTTCCTCAAATTTGGACAGAAGCTAGGCTAATATATAATCAACAAAAACGTGCCGGCGAATTTTTTATTTCCGAAAACTTTTTCGTCAAGAGCCATTTCCGTGCGATCATTCCAATTTTTTTTCTCCCTTTTTCGAAAATATTCTGTAACTTTTCACTGCAATTGAATATGGGAAATCGCCGACACGTTTTTTTTTAGCGCTTCGTGTTCGGAAACCCGAGAACAAATCAAATTAGCAAAATACAATAATCGCTTTGAGTTATAGCGTTTTAAAGCTGATTCGGACGTTCGAATTTAGACATCGTAAAAAATTCGACAATTTAATTTATTACCAAATGGTTTCCATATTTAGATAGCCAGCTCTATAAGCTTTAATTTGATATCTGGGTTTAGGTATGTTAAGTGTAATCTTAAGACACTAGAGCTGTTATACTGGAGACACCCCCGAAGGTACACTGTAACCTTAAGCCTACAGTTGAATGAGTCTTGAATTGTTTGATCATTCCATGCAAATAATTTGTTTAACCATAAACCTATAATTTTCGTTAGCTTCATTTTCTTCTTGCTAATTGATCATCCTTGCTTGGACACATAATCAGAATTTAAACTGCATCCGGTATTCAATGAAAAAATCTCAAAAACAAAACACGATAAAGTTATAAATGGAATCGGCGTAAAATAATTATTCTAAACAACAAAGCTATAAGCTTAAGCTTAAGCCTTGCTTTTTAATTCCACTGTGAAAATCCGTCTTATTTAGAAGTTATCTTAGGATTTGTAGGAACATTTATAAACTTCAGTTCAGTGAATTTCAATCGAAAATTCCTCAGTTTGAAAGCCATTGTTTTCTCTTTGGGATCCATAATTTTTGAGCTTTCCACTAATAGCTAAACCTTCAGTTCAATGAACTTCAGCAAGTACATATCGAGGTTGTTTTGATTGTCATTGATCGCTGCATGTAAGCCTTTCCAAGCCAATGTTAAATGAAAATATATTCCTGTTGTTGATATCAGTTTTAAAATATTAAAGCTTAGTGTTCTTTTGTCGTTAAGCCGTTTTTTGTTTGCTTGCGTGGAATTTTTTTTTTTTTTATTTTGTACGTTTGAGCAGCAACTTATCGTTTACAAGAAACATATCTTCTCTTCTCATCTTCTAACAGACCACAATATGCAATAAGACACTAAACCGGCTCGAGTTGTGAAATTCTTTCTCCTCACGCTTGTGTTGATGCAGTGGAAAATTGAACTTTGTTTACTTTACAGTTTCGCTTGCGCGGTTTTCTATGAGTTTACCGGCACAATAGTTAATAGGTCAATCAGAACGCACGCAGTATCTCTCAATTTAACAGTTGAAATCATATTGCTAATAAATTGTTTTCTCTATTTTCATTCAATGTGGAATTTTGGGGAAAAATAGTCTGTAAGTGCATTATTTTATTGAATTGAATACCATTATCAGTTTTTACTTGAACAAAGTAAATTTAAGTGCAATTAACTAAAAAAATTATCTACCATTCTTATACCCAGCGTTTAACGTGTAAATATTTTTGACTGACAAAATTGATTTAAAGGTAATTATTGTAATAGTGTTCTAATAATTGTTTTTTTTATAAATTGTTTTCTCTATTTTCATTCAATGTGGAATTTTGGGGAAAATTAGTCGATAAGTGCATTATTTTATTGAATTGAATACCAGTTTTCATCTCTATAGCCAGGGTTGGCAATCGTAGTTTGAGTTCACGCGACTATAGACTCAGTGACGGAATTTTGGTCACCGCGACTAGTATAGATTTATGGACACAAATAAGTAGGTAACATGAAGCTACTGGTCGCCGCCACCATGTGTGTGTAGACCAGTATAAAGCTGAAAAATGCACCTTAGTCGAAGTTCACATGTGCCGAATCTAATGCAAATGAGCAAAATCTATTGTTCTTGCTCATTTGAATTAGATTCGGCACATGTTAAGTTCGACGTTTGCCCTAGGCCTTAGTCTCTTTTTCAATTTATAAGTAATCTTTGATTTTCTTTTTTGAAAGACTGTTTTACGGTTATCATTAAAAATTATGCTAATCAATGTAAAAAAAAATCCCTTTATTCTGCCCATGTGGATTTTGGGATTGTGTTTGCGAGTTTTGAGTGCTACTATCATTGATTAAGTACCGCTCCATCAATTTAACAGTTGGATTATAAAATATACACAACGGAACGTGAAATCGCAAATTTCTGTGCGGATATCTGGGGCAAATCATTGCGTAGGTTTTTATATTATTATTTTTATGACCATTTTTCATTAATTTTATTACTATTTTAATGTTGGAACTTAAAATATAATTTATCCAATTTAATATTTTCAATTCACAATTTTTAATTGAACAAAGCACATTTGATATCATTCCTATGGCTAGTTTTGACAATATTTTCATAACATTACGGAGACGATCTCGATACGCTATGATTTGGAACTTAAAAATATAATATATCCATCTCGATAGGCAATGATTTGGACTTAAAATATAATATATCCAATTTAACAGTTGAAATAATATTATTGTTAATTTTATTACTATTTTAATGTTGGTACTTAAATTATAATATAATTATCCAATTTAAAAGTTGGAATAATATTCGTAATAAATTGGTTTCTCTGTTTTCATTCCATGTGGGACTTTTGGGCAAATCAGCAAGTAAGTGCATTATTTTATTGAATTGAATATCGCTATCAGTTTTTTCTTAAACGAAGCACCTTTGTCATTTTCCTTATAGCCAGGGTATAATAAATATATATAATTTAACAGTTGAAATCATATTGCTAATAAATTGTTTTCTCTATTTTCATTCAATGTGGAATTTTGGGGAAAAATAGTCTGTAAGTGCATTATTTTATTGAATTGAATACCATTATCAGTTTTTACTTGAACAAAGTAAATTTAAGTGCAATTAACTAAAAAAATTATCTACCATTCTTATACCCAGCGTTTAACGTGTAAATATTTTTGACTGACAAAATTGATTTAAAGGTAATTATTGTAATAGTGTTCTAACAATTGTTTTTTTTATAAATTGTTTTCTCTATTTTCATTCAATGTGGAATTTTGGGGAAAATTAGTCGATAAGTGCATTATTTTATTGAATTGAATACCAGTTTTCATCTCTATAGCCAGGGTTGGCAATCGTAGTTTGAGTTCACGCGACTATAGACTCAGTGACGGAATTTTGGTCACCGCGACTAGTATAGATTTATGGACACAAATAAGTAGGTAACATGAAGCTACTGGTCGCCGCCACCATGTGTGTGTAGACCAGTATAAAGCTGAAAAATGCACCTTAGTCGAACTTCACATGTGCCGAATCTAATGCAAATGAGCAAAATCTATTGTTCTTGCTCATTTGAATTAGATTCGGCACATGTTAAGTTCGACGTTTGCCCTAGGCCTTAGTCTCTTTTTCAATTTATAAGTAATCTTTGATTTTCTTTTTTGAAAGACTGTTTTACGGTTATCATTAAAAATTATGCTAATCAATGTAAAAAAAATCCCTTTATTCTGCCCATGTGGATTTTGGGATTGTGTTTGCGAGTTTTGAGTGCTACTATTATTGATTAAGTACCGCTCCATCAATTTAACAGTTGGATTATAAAATATACACAACGGAACGTGAAATCGCAAATTTCTGTGCGGATATCTGGGGCAAATCATTGCGTAGGTTTTTATATTATTATTTTTATGACCATTTTTCATTAATTTTATTACTATTTTAATGTTGGAACTTAAAATATAATTTATCCAATTTAATATTTTCAATTCACAATTTTTAATTGAACAAAGCACATTTGATATCATTCCTATGGCTAGTTTTGACAATATTTTCATAACATTACGGAGACGATCTCGATACGCTATGATTTGGAACTTAAAAATATAATATATCCATCTCGATAGGCAATGATTTGGACTTAAAATATAATATATCCAATTTAACAGTTGAAATAATATTATTGTTAATTTTATTACTATTTTAATGTTGGTACTTAAATTATAATATAATTATCCAATTTAAAAGTTGGAATAATATTCGTAATAAATTGGTTTCTCTGTTTTCATTCCATGTGGGACTTTTGGGCAAATCAGTAAGTAAGTGCATTATTTTATTGAATTGAATATCGCTATCAGTTTTTTCTTGAACAAAGCACCTTTGTCATTTTCCTTATAGCCAGGGTTGTCAATCGTAGTTTGAGTTCATGCGACTAGTCTCAGCAACGAAATTTTGGTCGCCTCGACTAGTATAGAGTTATGTTAGCTTGCTAAGGGCTATTTTCGTTTAGAAAATTATGTGCATTTAAAGATCTTAATAATGCACTATTTTAGATTAATTTGAGTCCGATGTTTTAAAAATATTCGATACTTTTAAAAATATTGCGCCATATCATTTGTTTTCTAATAAATTTTATTGCTATTTTTGTGTTGAAACTTAAAAGTAATATAAAGTAATATAATAATAATAATGCACATATTATAGCGGAGCACTTGCCAGGCCGAAGGCCTGGCTGCGCAGCTCCATACTCATAGAACCTGTGCCGTGATTTTTCATGGTCATGGCTAGCGGAATGTTTCGCGGGCGCGTGTGTGTCCGTCCGCCCGCCGTGTTGGAACAACATCCGGGATCTTAGCAATTTTGTTTTTCGCGCGGCTACACAGCCGTGAGCTCGGTAAACACTTTGGTTGTTTTGTTGTGTCTAGCGGAGAATTAAAGTCGTCATTTTCCGGCATTTTTTCGCGGTTTGCTACTCAAGACAGGGATACTAATTAAGGTATACTCAGAAGCCGCTTTAGTGGAAAAAGACGAGCTTTGAGGGATAAAATCTTGCTTCGACGAGGAACTTCATGTATTACGTTTTTATCAATGCGGGAGTAGTTTGTTTTCTACGGATTTCAGAACCAGAAGCGGAGATTTGAATTTCCAAGCAAGCGACGACTTAAAGGTAAAACAGATTACAGTTTTCGATGAGAATTTATGTTGATATCAATCTGTGAGTGACTTTTTATTAGTGTTATTGTAAGTTTTGGAGAATTGATTTTAAAACGTGCTTAAATTCAATTGTATCGATCTCTTGAATTTCATCGAAGAAAGCTTGAACTCGATGAGCTATAAATAAATGGTACGCGTTTTGCTTTTAAACGTAAACTAATCGAGATTTGAAACAAAATTTTCGAAAGAAGATTGTGTTGTCCATTTTTATGTGTTTGTTCATTCATTAGATAGATTGAAAAGCGATTTTATATAAACAAAACAAGACTTTGATTTTATAGTACAGTTCTATCTCCACTCGCATCGCCTTATGCAAATAAGCTTATGTTTGTGTATTTTTGCAATTTTTGATTTTCAAATCAGTTTCTCGGGCAATTTTTGACAAACAAACTGTATTTTATTCGGAAACTAGTCGTACTAGTTATTCTAGACAGAGAAAAGTTGTTTTTGTGAACTTTTGTATGGTCTAAATGTACTGTGCAGACGGTCGGGTAAATTATACTGGTTTTGAGAATTGCTAAAATTGAAAATAGCCCGTTCGTTAATCTTAATTCTTGTGCTTCCAACCTTTCACCTTAGTTAAGTTTCACTTTAGTTAAGCTTGCTCAAGTGCGACGCTATTAGGCTTGGCCTATGTATATATATTAAGTAATCTTTGATTTTCTTTTTTGAAAGACTGTTTTACGGTTATCATTAAAAATTATGCTAATCAATGTAAAAAAAATCCCTTTATTCTGCCCATGTGGATTTTGGGATTGTGTTTGCGAGTTTTGAGTGCTACTATTATTGATTAAGTACCGCTCCATCAATTTAACAGTTGGATTATAAAATATACACAACGGAACGTGAAATCGCGAATTTCTGCGTGGATTTCTGAGGCAAATCATTGCGTAGGTTTTTATATTGTTATTTTTATGGCCATTTTTTTTCGTCATTAATTTTATTACTAGTGTACTCTTTTAATGTTGGAACTTAAAATATAATATATCCCATTTAATATATTCAATTCACAGTTTTTATCTCGTTAATGCGCATGCGCATGCGCATTAAGCGAGATTTCGGAATTACCACGAAAAAAGGGGCAAAAGCTGTTAACAAATTCTTGTGGACTTTTGTCCGGAGGGGGGGGGGGTCTTCTTTCTTCTTCATAGAAGCTATATTAGGGCATTGAGGATATGGTTGGTTAAAGCGGTTAGGATTTCAAGAAGGGCGTCACAAACCGTCACTAAAATATTTGAGGAACACCCACGGTCCTATTGTTAATTTCCCTAGGGTATTGAGATGTCAGAACTTGCCATGAACTTGTCATATTTCACATTACGTCACCGCAAAGATATAAAAGTTCTTAGTTTCGATATCTCACGTTACGTATCAATATTTAAAATTTTCAATCATTTGTCGTAAAGCCATTCAAGCTGTTTTCGAGAATGGTAAAAATAGGTCAAATGCGTTTTCTTGGGAAACGCAGTTTGAGAATTTCACAGTCTATTTTTACGAATGGAGATGTTTTAAGAAAGTTAAATTGGACGGGAAAGTTTGTGTTTTAATATGAGCGATATGGCAGAGCAAAATAGCATGAACTTTGCGTTTGTATGCAATAGTATGGGAAAGATGTCATAGTTTTATTGGTTTAGCTACCGTGCACAAGGAAATTTTGCGGATTGTCCGACTGAATTTGTTTTGCGGGAGGAAATTTTTGCTCGTCGGGACAGCTAAAATTTCTGCGGGGAAGAAATGTTTGCGGATTTCTGGTCAAGTATAAATAAAATCCAAGGCATCGGTATTAAACAATTTTACTTCCTGACCGGAGGTTTGTATAGTTCTGCTAGTTATATGGTTGCTGTTCTGGCGTCAATATGAACATAAACAACGAGAAAACTAATGAGTGAATTATTGTACGTTGTTGTAAAAATGTATTTAGTATTATGATAACAGTCTCTGGTTCTTTTGAGGACGTGTGTGGAGTTGAATCGGGAATACAGATGACTGTTGTGCCGGTCGCCTCGGAGTTATGGTAGCAATATATTCACTGTTAAAAAGTTCTTGTTAAGCCGATATACATCATTAAAACAAGTAATTTTTTTTCTGCGCGAGTATATTTCTGCGGTGGAAAATTTAATACAAAATAAAGTAATACTGCATAATAATGCAACAACGGACAACCTTGCCTGTATCTCGGATCAGAAAAAGGTTTTGAAAAATACTGCGGCCAGGAATCCCGCATGTTTGATTACTTTAGTACAAATTTTATAATTTGAGAAATTGGGGCGCGAAGTTTCATGATGTCACTTTCCGGGAAACTTGATAAAGAGTGTACAGCTATCATGCTGTAGATTCAAATATTTCAAACCGGATGTAATGATGCTATACTTCTGACAATGGAGATACTGTCTAGCTCCGAGAAACACATTACACTTACACGCGGAATAAACTCTGAGGAGCTATTAAAAAACAATTGCAAGATCCCACTATTCCAATATATCACTATCGCATAAGACTTGGATCTTAATAGAATATTTTACGAAATTTTACTGCGGTCGTGACCCCGGGGGTCGTTAAGAAGACACTGTCAACACTATATTTTGAGGTTTAAAGCAGACTCATTTAATTCCTAATAGTTACTAAACACATGAAACCGGAAATAGGAAACTCTCGACTTTCGAATAAAAAAAGACAGAACTACCATATATTCGCAAATAACCCATTCATATATAACATTAACTTATGCAGCCATTTCTTTTTCAACTCTCCACAAAAGAAAAATCAATGTCCGCTTCACTTTCCAAAACATTTCACATCGATATCGATAACAACATACAACTGCGTGAAATATTTCCTTTAACAAGCATTTACAACTAAGCGGAAAACAGATATTTCAGCCCGCCCACATCTGACGTCTGAGTTATCAAAAGTTTATTTGCTTTTGTTGATAATTTTGTCGCGATTCTTTAGGGAAGCAGTAATAAGTAAGTTCAATTTATGAAATGAATGGCTTTGAGTTCTCATGGCAAGATATGAGGAAAGCAGTAATTAGTAATGAATGGCTTTCAGTTTTCATGGTATGTTATCATTTGATTAACTTTTTATCTTAAATTACCGATCACGCGAACGAAAAGGCAGTATGGACTTTGCCTTTTGTTTATTTTAAAACAGTGATTCATTGCCATTAATAGATTTAGGTACGTGGTAGAATGTATTGACGGTGATAAAAATTGCGCTTTGATTATGCAATAGTATGCAAGGGACCTCGTGATTTTGCAGATTTAGTCAAACTATTTCTTGTTTGCTGCAATTCTCTCTACAGTTCTATTCGTATACAAGTAAAATTTTGTTGTTCTGAATTGAATGACAAAGCAAACATTTTAACAACCATTTCATAAGCGATCTGAAAGTATGCTGGAGAAACATTGTAAAGAAAAACAGTGTAAACGTAGCCGATCTGCAGAAACAGATTTCAGACTTTAACCCTATTCAGACTGGGCTTTTTTAGGCAATCTGTGACTGGGGGGGGGCTCCTCGGACCCCCCCCCCCTTCATATCTCTGGAACCATTACGGCTAGGACCATGAAATTTTCACACAATGTTCATCTCCAAACAAGGAAACCTCACACCCAGTTTTGACCTGCCACACCCAATTATGACGTCACAGTGACGTAATTTTTGTTTTTGCGACGTTTCTTTGATATTTTTCCATCCAGATACTTAAAATATCAAATATAACTGTAAAATCATCTCTTTAATATTAAAACATAATAAATACAAACAAGGACACACTTGTAAAGCGAGAAAAGGCAAAAAAGGCGACAAAACTGTAATTTTGTAAATTATTGTCCGCCATCTTGGATCCGCCATCTTGGATCCGCCATCTTGGATTTCCTTTTTTTTCGTTTAAATTAAAATTTAAAAAATATCTAAAAGAGAAAAGGATCAGAATGTATAAAACACGTATCAAACTAATGTCTATTATCCAAACAATGAACTTAGAAGCGTTATTTAATAAATAGTACAACATTTTTCTCTATAAGTAAAAGTGAGCAAAAATTTACCTACCCCTCCTTCCAAATATTTGATGTTAAAAATTTTTGATGTCTTTCAAGAACTAGTCCCAAGAAAAAACTATTCTAATAAGAAAATGCATTATAAGTCAAAAAACAAGATCTTAAAATAAAAAATTCACCATATTTTAATATTTTGAAAACCTATGTGTCAAAAACCGGTTGCCATGGCAACATGGTTAATCACACTGACATGTTATAGATACCAAAATGTTTCTAGATAAATTCTAGGAAAAGTCAGAAAATTTCAGCCTCATAGCTATTTCGGTGTAAAAGTTATTACAATTTTACTGGAGGGGGGGTTCGAAAAGCCCCCCCCCCCCCCCCCCCAGTCTGAATAGGGTTAAGAAAATCGTATGTACACATGTAGGTATGTAGTTTATATAAAGATCGTTTGTTTTTGTTCATAGTTTTGTCGCGGTTTTTGAAGGGAATTTATTAAATGGATGGCTTTGATGATTTTTTTTTTTTTTTATTTTCTCTTAGCGATCACGCGAACGTCTAAGTTATCTAAAGTTTCTTTATGCCCCATTGCCTTAGTAATTAATTTTATTAAACTGCTAGTATTGTTGCCTTGGTTGCGCTCTGTTTGCTGGGAATAGAGAGATTCCCTTGGATGATGGACATAGCACAGTACTCAGTTGGATGTTCTAGGCCAAAGAGGACCAAATGAACCAATCAACATAGAAAATTGCACGAAGAACATGTCCAAAGTTTTTGTTGCTTTTCGCGTGATTTTCAATACTTATTGTTATTATAATTTCAACCCGTGAGGTATGTTTGAGTCTTTGACGTCACTTTCTCCCATTCGCAACCAAGCCTTGGAACAAGGTTGACTAATGGCGGCCGTAAATTCTCGGAAATAAATGTTAAAATAAAATGACTTCTGATGTTCGTAATGAATTGAAATTTGGCAAGATGAGTAAGAAAGTCTAATTGTATACGAAAATGTAAAAAAAAATGGAAATCAAAAATTTGATCACAGGGGCACTTTAACATGAAAATTATTTACATTCACACTCATGATTCTTTTGTTACTCATGACTTTTATCTTGGTGGCTTCTAAAAGAGCCCTTAAGTCCTCTATGACAATGTCTAACTCTACGGTTAGACCTACAGGTATTTTCAATCTTTCAACTTTAATAGACCATTTAGCAGCTTTACACATATAACCTATCACGTCTTTACTACATTTACCTATCAAAGGCACCCAACGTTTCCAATTCTTGTTATTTTTTAATTATTAACCTTACGTTCTCTCGCATTAACGAGATGGCTTTAAGAGCCCTTTGATTAATTGAACAAAGCACATTTGGTATCATCCCTATAGCTAGTTTTGACAATATTTTCATAACATTACGGATATGGAAATATAAAGACAATCTCGATACGCTATGATTTGGAACTTAAAATATAATATATCCATCTCGATACGCAATGATTTGGAACTTAAAAATTAATATAATATATCCAATTTAACAGTTGTAATAATAGTCCTAATAAATTATTTTCTCCATTTTTATTCCATGTGAAACTTTCGGGCAAGTGCCTTCCTTTATTGAATTTAATATCACCATCAGTTTTTTCTTGAACAAAGCACATTTGTTATCATCCCTATAGCCAGGGTTGTCAGTCGTAGTTTGAGTTCACGTGACTAGTTTCAGCGACGAAATTTTGGTCGCCGCGACTAGTATAGATTTATGGACACAAATAAGTAGGCAATACGAAGCTACGACAAAGGTACTTAGTGTTATTTTGGGGCAGTTTGACCCAAAAAACCTCAAACTCATTATGACATAGCTCCTTTAGTTGCCAATATTATTGATTTGAGTACCACTCCATCAATTTAACTTTTGAAATATTAAAAAAAAATTCGATTTGCATGTGAAACTGTGAATTTCTCTGTGGATTTCTGAGGCAAATCAGGGAGTAGGTTTTACTATTTTAATGTTGGAACTTAACATAAAATATATTCAATTTAATAGTTGAAATAATATTACTAATAAATTGTTTTCTCTGTTTTCATTCAATGTGGAACTTTGGTGCTAATCAGACTGTAAGTGCCTTCTTTTATTGAATTGAATATCAGTATCAGTTTTACTTGAACAAAGCACATTTGGTGTCATCCCTATAGCTAGGGTTGTCCATCGTTATTTTAATTCGTGCGACTAGTCTCAGTGACGAAATGTTTGTCGCCGCTGCTAGTATAGATTTATGGACACAAAGAGGTAGTTTACACGAAGCTGCTGATGGCCACCAAAAATCGTAAGTTATTCTCCTATTCAATGAAAGTAATCTTTGATTTTCTTTTTAAAAAAAACGTTCGACCCCACTTTCCTCCGGTGCAGATATCATAAGCAGTCTTTTAAGAATGACCGTAGATTATCAGGTATAAAATTTCACGAATCGAACGATTTGCAATTGCCTAGTGCAATAGGCTGATGTGCTTATAAATCTAAATGCGGGAAAGGACTACTTTATAGTACAAGAGAAACGGGTTTTGGGTACGTGTAAGCAATAAAATACAACCTGTATATATCTATGATAATGAAGTGAAGTCCAGCCACATCATATGCATGAAATGCAATTAAACGATACAAAACAAAATGAACAAACAGTCTGACAAAAACAAAGCAATATAAGTTGGTCTAAGTTGTACATGTTATACTAACTAAGAGATTTATTCACCTACCAAACATTCCATATTTGAAGGGCTCTGGGCATAACCGACCTATGTTGCTTTTAAGTCGTTTTTTATCTTGTTAATGCGCATGCTCGCATGCGCAAGCGAGATAGATGTATCAGTGTAAAAAAGGGACAAAAGTTGTTAACAAAGATTCGTTGTTAACTTTGTTCACTTTATGAACTTTTGTCCGGGGGATAAGTTCTTTCTTCTTTATAGAAGCTATATCGGGGCATTGAGGATATGGTTGGTTAAACCGGTTAGGATTTCAAGAAGGGCGTCACATACCGCCGCTAAATTTTTTGGGGAGCATCCCCGGACCAACTGTTAATTTCCCTAGGGTATTGGGATATCATGAACTTGTCATATCTCACGCTACGTCACCACAAAGGTATTAAAGTTCTTATTAAGTTTCGATATCTCGCGTTACCTATCAATCTTTCAAATTTGTTTTTAAGTGGATGTGTCCGAGACGTTCCACGCTCTTTGCGTCTTACGCTTTTTGTTTCCTGTCGAGTTGCACTTGGGCCCCTTTTATTGTTTCTGTCTTATTCATCATGACTGTTGTTGTATCTTTGTCCGCTTTTTGCCTTTTCTTTGGCTCTTGATAAGTTCTTTAAAGTCAGAAATATAATTTCTTAAACTGGCTATTTCGTCATTGTTGTTCATAATGTTTGACGATTGCATTATTTTCACAGGTTACCTATTTACATGTCTATTCTTTGTTGCTGAGAGAACATTTGCTGATTTTTTTATTTGGCTCTCAAGCGTTCTTTTGTGAAAGCTAGTGACCAAGCTAACCGGCGAATTCCACCGTACTATCAAATTCAGCACCAAAATATCAGAGATCAAAATCACTTTCCTCGACACCATTTGGTTTAAAGGGAAAGGATTCACAAAAGATTCCATCTTGGAAATCAACACTCACAAGAAGCCGACCGAGACGTTTCAGTACACACACACAAAAAGGGAAAATCCCTCAAAGACACGCTTGTTACAGCAAAAATGTAATTGAAAGGCTACTTTGCGACGCGACCTAAAAAGCCATATGGGGAGTCCGTGCACGTCCGTCATTACGTTTTTATCAAGCTGATTTTACTAAAAATTCTAAAAATTGGCAGGAATGTTCTGCGATACCTCGTTTCAAAACGTTTCTCCGGCTTTTATCACTTTAGAAGAATTCGCGCGTATTCTGTTTCTGGCAATTGCTTCATATCTGTCTATTTCAGATTTATATGAGGGATATATACAGAAAGAGTATTTACTGAGATGAAACTTCAACTTGATTATACTAAGCGAATTACTATGCGAATTTCTTCACTACGTAGCAAATATGTCAGGAGAGTTAAGTCCGTATAGGAGTGAAAATTCCTATCTAAAACATTGTCAACTTTTTTTTAATTTCACAAACTTACCATCTCTTTTGTACAAAAATACCTAAACATGGCGAACACCAAACTTTAGAAAGGTATAAAACAAAACTGACGTACATCTGAAAAATAACCAACACCATTTTATGGCCCTGTCACACTATTGCGTATCGTACTAGCGTATGCCATCGTATGAAAAATATCACTCATACGCTCGTATACGCTGACATACGCTACGGATAGGTTAGACATAGGTTGTATACATGTCAAGAACGTTCGCATACGGTGACATACGCTGGCATACGGCAAGGCAGAAATAAATTTTAAAGCATGCTTAAAAATTTTGTGCGTATTCGGACGTATGATTTATACGCTAAGCATACGCTGGATACGCGAGGGTTACGCTAGAGGTACGTTACCCATAGGTCAAGTACGCTGGTCAAACGCTGTATTTTCAAGGGCATTTTGCGCGTATGAAAATTATTTTATGAATTTTCATACGCAACTCATACGTTTCTCTCATACGCAAAAGTGTGACAGGGCCTTTAGACAGCAATCTGTAAGAAAATATTTCCGATGTTAATCGCGTCACTCTTTCCGGTCGTCGATTTCTGTGTATTACTGATAATAAGATAATAAATGCGGCTGTCAATGGCTATTTAACAAAATATTTAATCTGCACTTATTTTTAATCCATCTTCTATTTCTATCGAATTCTTATGCACAGAGTTCGTAAATCTGCGTCTTTCCTAATCCAAATAATTAGATGTTTTCACCTTTAATCCCTCTTTTCATATCATATGTTCTCACGAGAAAGTTTGTGTTTTCATTTAAGCGAGAACAAACGTTCCGCTCTCATCATTATACACTAGTATGCAAGCCAGCTCAGATTTGACTGACACAAATCTTTCCGTTTCATTATCCATAAAAGCAAGCTCCCTCAATATAAACAATACGGGAAAGTAAAATTATAACTGCACGTTAAGGAGAGGAGGAGGAGAAAATCTAAGCTTAACATCCCGTGGACGTTAAGCGGCGAACAGGGTAATATGTCGACCATCCCTAAATCATGCGTGAGAAATTGCTCCATAGGCGTCAACAGGCGTGATATCGCAGTTTTGGACACGCACGCATCAGACTCGCGCGTAAAGCGTGACACTGCTCTGTCAAAATTAGTACCGAATCCATCAAAAACCAATTACTGATTGTCAAATTAACCACATCTGCGACAGATACCGGAAATTCCTCAATAGTCGGTATCCATGCAATGTATCAATTTTACAGTTTTCTGAGTTACTTCAAAGTGATGGTAAGCTTCGCCACTTGTTATAAACCTAAGTGACTACGCCAATAAACCCAATTCAAGGCTTTTTATGCATCAAGCCTAATGATTTGCATCGCTTTAGTTGAAAAGTAGCTCCAATTTTTGGAGAGCTTGGAACGAGAGGGAATGAGTGATGACGTGAATTACGTAAATAGTATGACACAATAGCCGTGGTTACACTAACCGTTTTACCCATGGGTAAATAGCATTTGCCCATGGGTAAGGACGTTTTTGTGTGTAACCGCTATTCCCAGACCGAAACTGCCTTAGGGTTATTTCCATGGATACATCAAAGAGAACAAAAGAACTTCCCGTGACAGTTCCTGAACTGAAAAGTACGGTTTATCTGCTCCCTGAGGTGGCTTGGCCAATCATAATGCAGAACTTGGTTAATTGCACGCTTACTTGTAACTCTAAAGTTTTCTTTCCACCAGTGATCGAGTGCATTGTTATTTAGAAGTTGCTGAAACCAATTCTGTGGTCGTGGAAATACCCAAGCCCTCCTTGGCGGCGAGCAAGTTCGTGGCGAGCTCCTAAATGTAAATAAAACGCCGACAAACCTTGAAGATAGCGTAGTTGAAGGCGCCTTCTTCGGTGTCTTCTCGCAAAAAAAAAAAAAAAAAAAAAAAAAAAAACTGCCGGATTGTTATATTTATCGAATGATAAGCAGGAGAATCACTGAAATTAAGCTTACAAGATCTCGATTCGTGTCATCCATGTCGATCTGTACGTTTCCCGCCAAACTGCAGAGTCAGTGAACTCATATCTTATTATATTTTACCTTGAGGAGTCTTTTACTGTGTTACCGCATCCCCAAGGGTAAGATGAAACCTGAGATAAACCGAACCCAAGCCATTAACCCTCGGGAAGGCCCCAAACCCAAGGTGTGTGTAACCACAACTAATGGTTTATTTACGCTATACTTCCCGTGGAATCTTTTAGCGTGATGATCACTCTGCCAACGTTTTTGGCTATACAAATCCCAGACAGCACCTAATATGTTTCTTTACAGTCCTCGGAAGGTGAAGAGGATCAATTCCAGATCATTCTTCATTAAATTAAATTATCGTGTCCACTGCACTTTTTGCGTAGCGAGGCGAACCGACTGATGGGCCGCTTGGGCGAAGGAAGTGAACATGAAGAAGACGGACTTTCATTTAGATTATTGAACATCAAAAGAAAACATTTTAGTACCACAGCGTCTTAGTGGTTCGCCAATTGAATTGTAAGCTTATTTTAACGCGACGATATATTTGTAGTACAAACAATCTATATTACATGATATTAGCGACTAAAGGCCGGTCTTCTGTGAAGTTCGTTGATAGCTCGTGGAAATAATGAGCTTATTTTATCGCATTTACAGTTCCCCCGTCTCCTTAAAGTTCTTTTTGCAGTACGAAGCATATATGTCTTAGCTCATGCTTGGCCGCTTCCTAGTTGAAAGTTTTTAAATTATACTGATATATTACGCATATCTGAGGTTGTGTTTTTCAGCCAGCTCGCTGAACTAAATATGAATGCTGCATTTTTAGCGACAAGGCGCCGTAATAGCGTATTTATTTATTTATTCAAAATCTTTAAACTCAAGTATATACGGTAACAATTAACTTTCTTATTTCTTCGTTTTTTATTAACCTTACCTTCTATCGTATATAACGAGAAAGCTTGAAGAGCCCTTTGATTATTTTTTTTAACCCGTGAATACGCGCATGCGTAATGAACGGGTTATCGGTAACGGCGACAGATATGCAAATGAGTCACTTACTCGCTCACTCGCTCCTTCCATCATCTGTAAACTTAGTTACGTAATGCTTTGTTACGAATACGTTTTGTAACAAGAACAGCGTGAATCCTGCGATAACAATAACTAAATTGTTGTAAACGAATATAAACAACAATAAGCTTAAAGATGTTTCGCATTTGGAGTCTGTAAAGCAAAGTTAAAATCGATCTAAAAGGAATTTTCAACCGAGACGTGTGTTTCGATGCTTATCTACCTTGAAATAATAACGTTTATCCCGTTTCAAGTCAGTGATCACGGTCGCCGAATGGTGTAAAGCGCGGACTAACAGCCGAAAGGCACAGATTCGAATCTCGCTCGGGCTGCTCTTTTTTTTTTCTTTTTTTTTTTCTTCTTCGGACTGAACATTATGAAAGTGATGTACCGTATTTTTCTTTTTGAGTTTGTTAAAAATCTTTACGTTTAATTAAAAAAAAATATATATATTGAACCGTGTCAGTGTGAAAACATAAGCTAACCACAAGGAGAACAGCATGAATCCAGCGATAACAATAACTACATTATTGTAAACGAATGTAAACAACAATAAGTTTAAAGATTTTTCGCATTTGGATTCTTTAATGCAACGTTAAAGGGGAACTCCGGGGTAAAAATGAAGTTATTTTGTACGTTTGCCCTTTGTGCCATGTTTCAATTTTTGAGACTATTATTTACTGATCGCTTCTTACAATTCAGATATTTTTTTCCTGAAAGACGAGCAAAAATACAAGTAGAGTGGCGCCATCTTGGAAATTGCTTTCTTGTTCAGAAAACGGTCAGCGTATCATCGGATGACGTAGAATCGTCAAACGAAATTCAATATTTGCGCATCTTCTAGTTGTGTGCAGTATTTGCATCAGTAAACATCTTATAGTTTGGCCGGAATATCGCTGTTATAATGTCCAAATCGGGGTCGGAGTCCGATAACTTCGACGAGGAACAAGGTGAACAAGATGTTGAAAGCTTTTCTATTCAGCCGTATCGCTTTGAACCGCGTGTAAACTCGGATGAAGCCGACAGCAGCCCTGAAAACCTTTCAGGCGATGATTCAATGGGAAGCGACGAAGAAACAAATCCTCGACTGCAAAATTCAGACTGGTATGTAGTGTAAGCTTTCTATTTATTGTAATACCTTATAACAGACCATTAGGCAAATAAACTGATCTCAACTCAACTGTGGCGTTTGTATTTGTGTATTTAATTTTACTTGATGTTCTCTTTTTAAAGCGTCGCTTTCGTCTTGGCTAGGAAATGAAGTAAGCTCGAATTTCCACATTCCACGGAAAAAAACTTAACGCAATCGGAAAATCGATTTGAGAAGCTGGTTACTCACTCGATTTCGCTGCTCGGTCGATTTATTTAGCTGTTTATTAACAACAGAAACGAGAATAAAATCCCTGTGAACACAACTGCGATCAGGATAATTCCTACTCGAACAGGATGTAAAGTCTGGCTTGTGTTGTTGTCCTTGAATACTTAGAAATATAACCGATTTGCAATAAATATAACCTCACAATATTTTTTTCAATTACCGCTTGTGTGATACTTATATTAGGAGCAAGTTTATGTAATATATCAAACACGAGGAATAGTGTTTCATCAGATTTCCAAACACCGAGAAGTGGGTTGGAAAAACGAGGCAAAGCCGAGTTTTTTTAAACCCACTTCAAGGTGTTTGGAAATCTGATGAAACACTGTTTCGAGTGTTTGATATAGCTTCTCAAACTGATCGTTAAATGCGGAGAAAACGAAGGAATAAAATCGCCAAAATCTATGCAAATTAAAAAGCGATTTCAAAACCTCCTTCACGGTAGTGATTTCCTTTGTGTTCTCGTCATGAATTATTAATGAGTTTGAGAATACATGAGTTTGAGAATACATGTTTCATTCATTCATTCATTCATTCATCACTGAACATGGCACAATTTCAGTTTTCCTTTTTTATAATTTAGGTGTACATGTGATGGAACCATATAACAAACCATTAGCTAAAAGATTCAGGGCCACGCCGGGCTATTTGTCTCAAGAATTGCACACTTCAGTATAAACTTTTGAATGCCTTAAGTGAGAGAGCTGAAACTTTGCAAGACGACAGACATTTGAATTCCAAACAATCGTATGTTTTTTTTTTTCAATTTTAACCGTTTTTTGCGTGAAAATGACGTCACAAGGGTAATTCGAAAATTGTTTTTTCTCGTTATGGCAAAATTAGTCAGTGATTTTGAAAGAACACGTTAAGACAAATTCAAATGTCCAAAAATTATCGAAAATCTCAATTGGTTAAAAAGATACAGAGATCTCAATTTTGAATTTCTCGCCATTTTGTTACTATTTTTAGAAACAATAGGAACTTTTAAAATGCCATAACTTGAGACAAATAGCCCGGTGTGGGCAAATAAACTCATCTCAACTCAACTATGGCGTTTGTATTCGTGTATTTAATTTTCCAAGCGTCGCTTTCGTTTTGGTTTGGAAATAAGTAGGCTTGAATTTCCACATTTCCACGGAAAAAAAACTTAACTTATCGATTTGAGAAGCTCGTTACTCACTCGATTTCGCCGCTTGGTCAATTTATTTAGCTGTTTATTAACAACAGAAACGAGAATAAAATCCCTGTGAATAACACTGTGATCAGGATAATTCCTACTCGAACAGGATGTAAAGTCTGACTTGTGTTGTTGTCCTTGAACATCTACATGTAGAAATATAACCGATTTGCAATAAATATCAGCTCACATTTTTTTTTTTTGCAATTATCGCTTGTGATATTTATATTAGGAGCACGTTTATTACATGTTTCACATCACTGTACCTGGCACAATTTCAGTTTTCCTTTTTTGTAACTTAGGTGTACATGTGATAATTGCCAGATTATGGGAAGAGTGGAAGCATGCATATGTTGCTAAGAAATCGAGCAAGTTAAAAATAAACTTATTGAGGCAGTTACTAGTGGTGAATGTGAAGAACAACCCACATGCATTACCCAGCACCCTGGGTTCAATCCAGTATGCATAAATAGATGGGTCCTGTAGACAGCTTGGTTGCAATACAAGCAACAATACAAAGATCCATATAATGGACCAGAGGACAAACTTTCCAGGCACATTGCTTACAGGCAATTGGCTCGATGGTGCTGGGGGAATTTTGGGGAAAGAAATAAGAGTAGTTCTTCCATCCTGTGCATACGGAACTTCTATCCTCCACCTGGGCCAGAGGAAGAGTTTGTCTTTGAAGGGTTTCGTTATGCAGATGGATAAATATTTGTGGTCAAATTTCAAAAGATTTGATTTCTTTTATACTTGTGTTTGATTTTAAATTATAATTGTTGATTATATTGATCTGCATGTTACACTGTACCTTTGTGCACACTGAACCTACCAAACAATATTGCTAAGTTTTTTTAAACAGAGATTGCTTTGGTTTTTATATGTATACTTGAATATGTACTGAGTGTCTTAAGAGCGGTAATAATTATTCAATTAATATTAATTTGGCCAGAACCTCATGAGGGGGTCATGGGTTTTTGTTATGGCTTTATCCAAGCAATGGTCATGGTTTCTCCCTGTAATGACTTCAGAAAGCAAAGCTGACAAATGACCATATGACTTCTCAGTGATTGGCTTTACGACCCATCGCTTGTTTGCTTTCGGAAAGCAAAGTTTGTAGCGTGCCTCACCTGCCTGTTCACCTGACTTTACTACAGCTTGACTGCGACCAGTATTTGCATTGTTGTCAAGAGCAGCAAGTTGGGTCCTGGCAACCATGCCCCTGTGTGAATAATGCTCCCGTTTCGAGCAATACTTCAGCATCATGGAGTGGTAGACCTCAATTTTGCCAGTGTGCCAGATCCTTTAGCAGTTTGGTATTCAAAACCACTTCCTCTAAAGGTAAGTGAGCTGGAGTGCCTGGCTTGAGCCAACACTTTCTTAGCTTCAGAGGATGGAATCCGCCTGTGGCTGCACTGATGGAAGAGGGTGTTCCCTCTCCATTTGTGCTTGTTCGAAACATGATCCAAGACCGACTTCCACTTTTCACGTAAAAGTGGCACACTACCATTGCAGGTTGCAGCACACCACCATAGGTGATTGGAAATGGACTGGATCCATGGGACCAGATCCATGGGACCAATTCGTCACAACCCTTTTTTTTGGCTTTGTTAGTGAGCTTTTTGACCACCCACTTGGAAAGATGCCAAACATCATATTGATGATTAATATGGGGGTAATCCTTGGCCATACAACTGCTGATGGACACATGGCGGTCTGTTGCAACCCTGTTGATCTTCACACCTTTGCCCCCCAACATTTCACTATGCACCTGGAAAAACCCTCTTTCTCCATGGCATTCGATGACGAAACTTCCGTTACTTAGACAACATCAAATGCCACCACATCTGTTACCCCCTCCATTAGAGTGTAGGTGCCATATTTTGCAGAATGACCAGGGCTATCACATCGCCCATCACCATCTAGATTAACAACTTCCTTGGATGTAAGTTTGTCAATCTGATTCCTACTTTCATCCTCCCATGCTTTGTTAATAACGGGAAACAAATATTTCAGTTGGGTGTAATAAAAAAAACACTCTCACTGAAAAATTGAAGATTAAGGCATGAGGCAAGCCGATCGATACTTGCAAAGGTGTTGCCTGTAAATAGAATTGATGCCGCCAGTAACACATTTCCCAGGGGTTTCTTTTTAACTACTGGTTGGGATCCCCATAGCTTTGTATGGCCACTTTGGCAAGTTAATTTAACTGACAGCATGGTTCCAATTGTTTTTCTCTCCTGTTGGATGATCACATCCCTACAGTCAGGGCATCGTTTAAGAAGGTCATCGAGGCATGATTCAAACACCAGAAATTTTGTCTGCATTTGTCTGCAAGTGACACCATGTCATCATCAGTTACCAACTTTTCATGATCATCGGGTAGTTGCCAGAGTGGATCAAGGTGTTCATCATCTTTGTCACCATCATCATCATGATCATCTTCAACGTCATCATCATCATCATCATCATCATCATCATCATCATCACTTTCATGACCATCAACATCAACAGTTTCAACATCCCCCAGTTGAGGTAAGGACACTGTGAAGCCATCATCATCAAAGGTAGGAAAAACTACATCGGGGGGTGCCTTCATGGCATAACTATGGTCATGCATAACATTCCACTGTGTAGCATTAGAATGTACAGGGGCACATGCTTCAGCTTCAACAGGGAGGGAAACAGCAGGACTTAATTTTTTGGTATTATTAGCTTTGCAATCAGTTTGACTTGCCACACTTCTTAAAGTAATGGGGTCAAAACATCACTGAATCCCAATGTCATGCATCCCTGGGCTTACAGGGTAGGCAACAGGACATGGTTCCACAGCATCATCGTCAAGCACTGGTTCATCTGCAAATGTTTTGTCATCATTTTCAGCCAGCAGTTCTTCAAAACCCTGATAGAATAATTTAAAATGCACAGATAATACATGTAGATGATTCGTTTCAATTTAAAACGAGTTAAATGAGTGTTTCGGCCCCTTAGAAAGTATCCAAAATCTTAATGGAAGTTCATAAGAGTGAAAACTATGACTGAAAATTTATTTGTGTGACTGCCAATCAAATGAAAAATGAATCCACGAGACTCTAAGGCCAAAGGTGATGCTTTACTTCTGAAGAGTAAATTGATATTGTTTAGCAGAAGTACATGTAGAAAATATTCCTTGCCAAATAGAAAATCTCCCTGTTTCCCTAATAAAATATATTATTGGCTCATTACGCTTTATACGTAGAACCCCGACGTGGAACGAAAAAATTATCAATTTCAAATCAGCGGTCTATTGAAATGGTTTTCGCTACAAGTGTACACAAACAACCATTATTACAACGTCGGTAATTTCATAAGGCGGATTATACACTACACGATCTGATTTTTCACTGATGAGCATGATTCTGATAAAAGCACACGCAATACAAACTCTTATGTATCGGACCGATTTGCATTGATTCCCATGATAAACAACTAAAAACTTATAACCTATAAATTATTGTAGCATGTAAAATCGGCCACACACGTGTATACAACATAAATCCGCGTAAACTACTAGCAAGCAATAATAAAGCACTAACTTCTTGACGCATCTGTCGTTGAAGGCGACGTTCGCTCGATAACCGCGGCTTTTTCGCTTCTTGAACATGACCGTAGCTAAACAAGGATGGTATAGCGTCATCCTTCAAGCTCCCTTTACACTTTCGCCCCGTCAATTCTGCCCGGAGATCGGTTTCAAAACAGCTTGGTTCGAAATGGTCGCTGCAAACATAGCAATTTTCGAGAGGAGGCATATTTTTTCGTCGTATCCTGTCCAACCATGCCTTCGTACGATAATCGTCCGGGATCCTGTGATAAGACACCTTGTCTGCTGTCTTCTTGGAATAATTGAAACAATTAGGTACAACACAGCCCACCATTTTCGTTTAAATATACACAGTTTAAACCACGATAGTAAAATCACGGCCGAAATATGTTTAAATCCGAATACAAGTTAACAGAATAGCAAATGCAAAACAGTGTTTGGAACCCCGCGTGTAAGATTTTATGAAAGTCCCGCGAAAAATCCATTGACGATTCTACGTCACAAGTTGCTGCTGACCAGTGTAACGCGGCTCGTATTTTTCCAAGATGGCGCCACTCTATATGCATTTTTTGCTCGTCTTTCAGGTAAAAATTCCGAGTTGTAAGAAAAGATCAGTAAATAATATTATCAAAAATTGAAGCACGAGACAAAGGCCAATAATGCAAAATAACTTCATTTTTACCCCGGAGTTCCCCTTTAAAATCGATCTTAAAGGAATTTTCAACCGAAACACGCGTTTTGATGCTATCTACCTTGAAGTAATT
Organism: Cladopsammia gracilis; assembly: GCA_022457155.1. Taxonomy (NCBI): domain Eukaryota; kingdom Metazoa; phylum Cnidaria; class Anthozoa; order Scleractinia; family Dendrophylliidae; genus Cladopsammia; species Cladopsammia gracilis. The sequence continues at coordinate 75,733 of JAJGOT010000720.1, read as the reverse complement.
ACATTTATCCCGTTTCAAGTCAGTGATCGTATAAAAAGAAACATAGAATGCACGATCACTTCAACAAACCGTTGAGAATGGCGGATCTGGTTTCCAGACCTAGATCAGTATTAATACTTGAAGTGAAGCAAAAAAAAAACGGCAAATTGATCCTTACGGCAGAAAAACAGAAGCAGAAGCAGAAGCAAATAAAATAAAATAAAAGTGACATATAATAGTGCCCAAAATTTCGCTTTGCAAAACAAAGCTTCTTTAGGGGCTAGCACTATAAATGATTACAACTGTAAAACCGTTATACAAGTGGTTTTGAAAAAACTAAAGAACAACAAAAACAATGAATATGATTGGTGAAGAGTTTGACGGGTGATAAACTAAACTGAATGATTGGTGAAGGGTTTGACGTTGGAATCAACAGACGCGACGAACTTCATTAACTTTCTCATCACTAGTTAGTTTAGTTTATCACCCATCAAACCTTCACCAATCATATTCATTGTTTTGTATAACGGTTTTACAGTTGTAATCATTTATAGTGCTAGCCCCTGAAGAAGCTTTGTTTTGCTTCTGCTTCTGTTTTTGTGCCGTAAGAATCAGTTTGCCGTTTTTTGCTTCACTTCAAGTCAGTGATCACGGTGGCCGAATGGTGTAAAGCGCGGAATGACAGCCGAAAGGCCCCAGGTTCGAGTCTCGCTCGCGCCGTTCTTTTCTTTTCTTTCTTCTTCGGACTGAACATTATGAAAGTGATGTACTATATTTTTCTTTTTGCGTTGGTCAAAAATACTTACGTTAAATTTTAAAAAAATGTTGAACCGTGACAGAGTGAAGACATAAGCTTAACACAATATTGCGTTACGCGTAAGCATTTCTTATTCACGGGTCTTTGATTCTCTCTCATATTTGCCTCATTTTATCGTACAACGAATAATATCACAACCCTTGTCGAATTTGGGCTAAACTTTACAATATCCGGCCACTCTAAAAGCGTAAAACAAGTGTCACCGCGCGCGGTCCGCGGTCCCGTAGTTGGTGAATATATTAATAAATAATGATAATAAATAATGAGCTAAACACTGAGATTTGCTTGCCACCGCGGTCCGTGGTCCCGTAGTCGATGAATAAAAAATGACGAAAACTCTGAGATTTGCCTGCCACTGCGGTCCGCAGCATGACTACATATATATGTTATCAATGAATTGCGTTTTTGGAGTTTAGCGCTCATCTATAGTAATTAGTGTTAACTTTAGGTCTATTTTTGTGATTAGAGTGATTTTACTGAACCCGTCACGCACTAATTGTTAGATAGTGTTTGTTTAGATAACCCAGTAGAAACCTTGTCCGTAGGAGTATGCGCTTCAAAAGACATACATTTATTTATTATTTATTTTATTATTATTTTTATTTATTTTATTTTATTATTTATTTTATTTTTCTGTTTTCTAGTAAAGAACACTTTTAAAGGGGGTCTGTCAGGAGAATATTGTCGCTTTTTAGTCAAACTGTGCGAAAACCTGACAACAAACCACAGTCACTTGGTGTCGATTTTACAGAAATACAGGGAGAGAACTTGGAAATTATAACTGAAGCATTATTTTGAGGTTTCCTATGTTTTGTGGCCTTTTCACACCTGAAACTAATGATTTCTATATACTTGTTGCTCGATCTAGCGATATGTGTGACATATTTCCATTATATCCAGTAATCACTGATATTCATCAACCAAAAAACCTAACTGTTTACGCCATTCTTTAACCCTATCCAGACCGGGCTTTTTTTGACCGTCTGGGACCCGGGGGGGGGGGGGGGGCTCCAGAAGTCCCCCTATGTAAGTTTGAAACCGCTTATGCTATGGCCACCAAATTTACACAGGATAATGTTGTCATGAATTCTGGTAACTACAGATACTTTTGTGTCACGATGACGTAACGTGACGTCATTATGACGTCATATAGTCGACAGTCTTTCATCAATATTTTCTCAATTTTGAACATATAACAACAATACTTTAACAACTACCTATTTGATAAGTCTTATGTTTACTTACACTGTTTTTTGTTGTTAACAATAACAGTGACGTCATTATGATGTCATATACAATGAAATAACCAACTGAAACGTTCTATAAGGCATATCTCTGAAACAAACGGTAGTGTTCATACCAAACTTTCACATATTGATGCAGGAGTAAAAGTTAATGAATTCGTACACTTTGTTGCCATGGTAACAGAATGTGGCGCATAGAAGTGATGTGTACATTTTCTTAAAAACTGGAACAGATAACTTTGCAAATTATGGCTTTTCATGTACCTAATGAATTCAAAAAAGCTTTCTCAAGTGAAAAGGACATTTTTTATGATATTTTGACAATACATTTTTAGAGATAATGGAATTACACAGACAGGTAAATAAATTTTCCATTTTATTGTCCGCCATCTTGGATCCGCCATCTTGAATTAGTCCAAACGTGTTTATTTCGGTAAAAACACCGAAAAATAAAGCAAATGGACTGCTAAAGCCTAGTTTATTGTGGCCAAATGTTTTACAATCCAAAATATGAACCAATAATAAAATTATAGAGAGAAAAGACCTTCAGTAAAACTTCGATTCGCCATCCTGGATTTTGACATTTCACATTCCACATTCTCCTAAAATTACCGTTAATTAACCTTAATTAATAAACAATTATACATAAGTTGATCAATTATCGCTAAATTAAGTGAAAAATATTAATTCAATAAGAAAACTTTGAAATAATCTTGATTAAAGCGAAAAATGCTAATTGTGTAAAACATAGGTGTCATAAAGCGGTTGCTATGGAAACGTCAATGTCGGTGGACAAAGGACGCTAACAAGAAAATGTTTCCAGATTAATTTTAGGAAAAGTCACCAAATTTGGTAGTCGTTGCATCAACAGTTTTGAAACGACACAACTTCAAAGTTAGAGCGGGCTCCAAAAGCCCCCCCCCCCCCCCCCGGTCTGGATAGGGTTTATATACCTTACTCTTACTATATTCATCAACTGCGGGACCGCGAACCGCGGTGATAGGCAAATACAGGTATCTATAAAGTGTTTACATCACTCATTAATATATTCATGATCATCGACCGTGGGACCATGGACCGCGGTGGCAGGCAAATACATACATCTATAAAGTGTTTACATCATTCTTTAATACAATCTACTGCGGGACCGCGGACCGCGTTGCCGCGAATGTTACGCTTTCAGAGTGACCGGGTGTTGTAAAATTGCTCCCGAATTTGCAATAAACCCTAAAGAATTTGACAAACTTCAACTGAAAAAAGCAGAGTTCTTGCCCGCTAGTGCTTTGACTGTACATTCAGAGCGTAATTTCGACGCCATTGCAAAGCAGATTGGCTGTGAGAATATGCGACAGCAATACTCCTGACCCGCCCCAAAGACCTGAACGAACATGCTTTTCGACAGTGGCAGGTAGGTCCGCTATGTGTGGTCGGGCACTTGAAATACAACTTTGGGCAGCTCGTAGTGAGTTCTTGCTGCCCGGTCCGTAAGAGAGTTAACATGAAACTTTGTGGCCGACTATTGGCTATAAAATAAAGCAATTTTGAGGGAATGGACTTTGGCATAGTTTTTTTTTTTTTCCTTTTTTTTTCTTGAGCGGGATTTAGCCGCACCGGCCAAAACTTGGCCATCTGAAGTGAAAAATCAGGATAAAATCGAGTAATTCGGGGTAACTTTAGGATTCATTTTTTTTTTCGAGCGGGATTCAGCAGGAGACATGCAGATAGTTATTTTTTTGCACAGTTATGTCTCAAAAACGACGGAAAAAACAACAACAAATTCTTAACAATGTTGTGCAACTTATTTGTAGATTACATGCCAAAGATGGACAAATCTGAGCGAGAAAAATGAAAAAAAAATAATAATAACTGAATCGAAGGCTCCTAAGAACCAACCCGTACGTGAATAAGAAATGCTACGCGTAACTCAATATTGCAGTAAGCTCAATATTCACACTGACACGGTTCAATATTTTTTTAATTAAACGTAATGAGTTTTGACAAACGCGAAAAGAAAAATATAGTACATCACTTTCATAATGTTCAGTCCGAAGAAAAAAAAAAGAAAAAAAAAAGAAGAGGTCCCGAACAAGATTTGAACTAGGACCTTTCGGCTGTTACTCCGCGCTTTAAACCACTAGACCACCGTAGTCACTAACGTAGAACAGAATGAATTTAATTTAATTATTTCAATGTAGAGACGCATCAAAACGCGTGATTTTAATGTTGCATTAAAGACTCCAAATGTGAAACATCCTCAAGCTTATTGTTGTTTATATTCGTTTACAACAATTTGCGTATTATCGCTGGATTCACATTATTCTTGTTACGAAAAGCATTCGTAACAAAGCATTAGGTCACTAAGTTTACAGCTGATGGAAGAAGCGAGTGAGTGCTCATTTGCATATCTGTCCCCGTTACCGAAAACCCGTTCATTACGCTTGCGCGTATTCACGGGTTAAAAACGACCTAAAAAGCAACGTAGGTTGTCTGTGCCCCGAGGCCTTCATTTATCAAGCCATTCACTCACCTTACATCAATGCAACCATCTACTCAGGCAGCCACCAAGCCAGCTACCAAGCCAGCCATCAACCCAACCACCAACCCATCCACCAACCCAACCACCAACACAGCCACCAACCCAGCCACCAACCCAGCCACCAACCCATCCACCAACCCAGCCACCAAACCAACCACCAACCATACGACCAACCCAGACAACATTACTCAGCCAGCAATTCATTACAAAATAAACAAGTTCAGGGGAGATAGGTAACTTTTTAAGATAGTACTAGACAGTTTGGTCTACTGTAGTTTACCAAATATGAATACACGCGATCTGAGCTTTTTGAAAAACTCACCTGTGCACCTCAGGCTATGTATTTATGTAATACCTTTAACCCTCGCACGTACACGCAAACGTATACCCCCACCGTGGTACAAGAGGGTTGAGGGTTGAACTCCCCCCCCCCCCCCCCCTTGGGTACTGAAAATTCAAATTTATCGGGAAATGTGGAAATTGTAAGTATTGTTTGCTAGAGATGCAAAATAACATACAATTAAACATTTTGATGCCTTTGGTAGCATTTTATGTGTTTTTCACTGAAAAAAGGTGAAAACACACATTTTTATTCAAAAATGGCTTGACCATATGTTACTTATGACGTCATATCTCGTTATCATAGCAACCGGTTGTAGCCAAACTTTACCAAAATGTGTATTAAAGATAAATGAACAGCAACTGAAATCGGCATGTGCTAATCGTAAATGGTCTTGAAAATATCGGAGAAAAACCTCAAGGGTGGGTGGCAAAGACACCACCCCCCCCCCCTCCCGTACGTCCGAGGGTTAAGTTCTTCCCGTGCATCTCTTAAAAGGTCGATTAAAATTGGTTGTGATTTGTTCTCCATTAAGAATTTACTTTGTTTCTCCCTGTTAATCGCTCAAAAAAAATATGTGCAAACGTGAACGTTGTTAGTAATAATTTAGCACAATTCTGAGAAAAAAAATATTATTCTATTATTCTCGTTCGCAGTTAAAAGTAAAATACTAACTGATACTGATTTTTCTTCTTTTTTATTCATGTCATCTTTTGGGAATAATCCAGGCCGTAAGTGTCTCTTCTATTTCGTTTAGTGGCCCGATCACTTCTTTTATATTCTATTGTTTTTTTTTTTTTTGTTATACAGCCTGATTGTAGAATTGCAGTGTAAGTGCCAGTCTTTTAGTTGACCGATCACTTCTTTTATATTCTTATATTGTTCTTTTATAAAGTCTGATTGTATAATTGCAGCTATTCTACTTATTAATTATTGTTGTTTTCCGGTTCTGATCTCTGACGAGATTGATTGGTCTCAACACTTGATCAATAGTCTCTGTCGGTGACTAGTAATAGCAGAAATTAAATAGGCTAAGGTCCCTAGCTTCATCTATGAAGCATCATCCTCCTCGCCCTATTCCCATTCCCCCTATTCTATATCTGAATTATTGTTGTTTTCCGGTTCTGATCTCCGACGAGATCGATTGGTTTCAACACGTGATCCCTACATCCCCCCACCCTGAATTTAGCAAATATTACTAACTGATACTAATTTTTTATTTATTTTCTTAAAATCTATGTCATCTTTTGGGAACAAACCAGAGGGTAAGTGATCCTAATTTATTTTGTTTATTGGCCGATCACTTCTTTTATATTGTTCTATTGTTTTTTTTTGTTATACAGCCTGATTGTATAATAGCAGCTATTCTATATTTGAATTATTGTTGTTGTTCCGGTTCTGATCTCAGACGAGATCGATTGGTCTCAACACTTGATTGAGTCTTCTTTGGTGACTAGTAATAGCAGAAATTAAATAGGGTAAGGTCTCCTGTTTCATGTATGAAGCATTACCCCGGCCTTCCACTCCGCTCCCCACCCCTCTGGTGGTCGTTTTTAACCCCTCTGTTGAGATTGATTGGTCTCAACACTTGATCAATAGTCTCTGTCGGTGACTAGTAATAGCAGAAATTAAATAGGCTAAGGTCCCTAGCTTCATCTATGAAGCATCATCCTCCTCGCCCTATTCCCATTCCCCCTATTCTATATCTGAATTATTATGTTATTTTACGGTTCTGATCCCTGACGAGATTCATTGGTCTCAACATTTGATCGATAGTCTCCGTCTGTGACTTAAGTAATAACAAAATTTAAACAGGGTAAGATCTCCACTTTCATCTATGAAGCATTACGACAACACCACTCCGCCACCCCCATTTTCCCCCTCTTTCCCTCCCCCTCCCCCCCGCGTGAGGAGCAAATATAACTAACTGTTACTGATTTTTCTCTCTTTTTTTATTCTATTTCATCTTATGGGAACAAACCAGGCTGTAAGTGTATCTTTTATTTTGTTTAGTGGTCCGATCGCTTCTTTTATATTGCTCTATAAAAACTTAATAGAATAACAGAATTTAAATAGGGTAAGATCTCTACTTTCATCTATGAAGCATTACAATAACACCCCCCCCCCCCCCCCATCTTCCCCACTCTCCCCCCCCCCCCCCCCCCCCGAGAGCAGCAAATATAACTAACTGATACTAATTTTTCTCTCTTTTTTAATCTATCTCATCTTTTGGGAACAAACCAGGCGGTAAGTGTCCCTTTTATTTTTGTTTAGTGGTCCGATCGCTTTTTTTTCTATTATAAAGCCTAATTGTATAATTGCAGCTTTTCTATATTTGAATTATTGTTGTTTTCCGGTTCTGTTTGGTCTCAACACTTGATCGATAGTCTCCGTCGGTGACTAGTAATAGCAGAAGTTAAATAGGGTAAGGTCCCTTGTTTCATCTATGAAGCATCACCTTCCTCCCCAATACCTATTCCCCCTATTTTATATCTGAATTGTTGTTGTTTTACGGTTCTGATCTCTGACAAGATCGATTGGTTTCAACGCTTGATCGATAGTCGTCGTCGGTGACTAGTAATAACAGAATTTAAATAGGGTAAGATCTCTCCTTTCATCTATAAAGCATTACAATAACACCCCCCCCCCATCTTCCCCACTCTCCCCCCCCCCCCCCCGAGAGCAGCAAATATAACTAACTGATACTACTTTTTCTCTCTTTTTTAATCTATCTCATCTTTTGGGAACAAACCAGGCGGTAAGTGTCCCTTTTATTTTGTTCAGTGGTCCGATCGCTTTTTTTTCTATTATAAAGCCTAATTGTATAATTGCAGCTTTTCTATATTTGAATTATTGTTGTTTTCCGGTTCTGTTTGGTCTCAACACTTGATCGATAGTCTCCGTCGGCGACTAGTAATAGCAGAAGTTAAATAGGGTAAGGTCCCTTGTTTCATCTATGAAGCATCACCTTCCTCCCCAATACCTATTCCCCCTATTTTATATCTGAATTGTTGTTGTTTTACGGTTCTGATCTCTGACAAGATCGATTGGTTTCAACGCTTGATCGATAGTCGTCGTCGGTGACCAGTAATAACAGAATTTAAATAGGGTAAGATATCTACTTTCATCTATGAAGCATTACAATAACACCCCCCCCCCCCATCTTCCCTCCTCTCCCCCCCTCCCTGAGAGAAGCAAATATAACTAACTCATCATCATCATCATCATCATCATCATAGCTTTATTTAAAAACACGGTATCCCATCATTAATTACAAAATGCTCTTCCAGAGAGCCGTGTATACTAATTTTTCTCTCTTTTTTAATCTATTTCATCTTTTGGGAACAAACCAGGCGGTAAGTGTCCCTTTTATTTTGTTTAGTGGCCCGATCGCTTTTTCCTATTATAAAGCCTAATTGTATAATTGCAGCTTTTCTATATTTGAATGATTGTTGTTTTCCGGTTCTGTTTGGTCTCAACGCTTGATCGATAGTCTCCGTCGGCGACTAGTAATAGCAGAAGTTAAATAGGGTAAGGTCCCTTGTTTCATCTAAGAATCATCACCCTCCTCCCCAATACCTATTCCCCCTATTTTATATCTGAATTGTTGTTGTTTTACGGTTCTGATCTCTGACAAGATCGATTGGTTTCAACACTTGATCAATAGTCGTCGTCGGTGACTAGTAATAACAGAATTTAAATAGGGTAAGATCTCTACTTTCATCAATGAAGCATTGCAATAACACCCCCCATCGTCCCTCCTCTGCCCCCCCTCCCCCCTCCCCCCCCCCCCCCCCCCCCCCCGAGGGGAGCAAATATAACTAACTAATACTAATTTTTCCCTCTTTTTTAATCTATCTTACCTTTTGGGAACAAACCAGGCAGTAAGTGTCCCTTTTATTTTGTTTAGTGGTCCGATCGCTTTTTTTTCTCCATTATAAAGCCTAGTTGTATAATTGCAGCTTTTCTATATTTGAATTATTGTTGTTTTCCGGTTCTGTTTGGTCTCAACACTTGATCGATAGTCTCCGTCGGCGACTAGTAATAGCAGAAGTTAAATAGGGTAAGGTCCCTTGTTTCATCTATGAAGCATCACCTTCCTCCCCAATACCTATTCCCCCTATTTTATATCTGAATTGTTGTTGTTTTACGGTTCTGATCTCTGACAAGATCGATTGGTTTCAACGCTTGATCGATAGTCGTCGTCGGTGACCAGTAATAACAGAATTTAAATAGGGTAAGATATCTACTTTCATCTATGAAGCATTACAATAACACACCCCCCCCCCCCCCCCCAACTTCCCTCCTCTCCCCCCCCTCCCCGAGAGAAGCAAATATAACTAACTCATCATCATCATCATCATAGCTTTATTTAAAAACACGGTATCCCATCATTAATTACAAAATGCTCTTCCAGAGAGCCGTGTATACTAATTTTTCTCTCTTTTTTAATCTATTTCATCTTTTGGGAACAAACCAGGCGGTAAGTGTCCGTTTTATTTTGTTTAGTGGCCCGATCGCTTTTTCCTATTGTAAAGCCTAATTGTATAATTGCAGCTTTTCTATATTTGAATGATTGTTGTTTTCCGGTTCTGTTTGGTCTCAACACTTGATCGATAGTCTCCGTCGGCGACTAGTAATAGCAGAAGTTAAATGAGGTAAGGTCCCTTGTTTCATCTATGAAGCATCACCCTCCTCCCCAATACCTATTCCCCCTATTTTATATCTGAATTGTTGTTGTTTTACGGTTCTGATCTCTGACAAGATCGATTGGTTTCAACACTTGATCAATAGTCGTCGTCGGTGATCGGTGACAAGTGATAACAGAATTTAAATAGGGAAAGAACTCTACTTTCATCTATGAAGCATTACAATAACACCCCCCCCCCCTCCCATCTCCCCCTCCCCCCCCCCCCCCCGAGAGGAGCAAATATAACTAACTGATACTAATTTTTCCCTCTTTTTTAATCTATCTCATATTTTGGGAACAAACAAGACCGTAAGTGTCCCTTTTATTTTGTTTAGTGGTCCGATCACTTCTTTTATATTTTTTCTATTATAAAGCATCATTGTATAATTGCAGCTATTCTTTATCTGAATTATTGCTATTTTCCGGTTCTGTTTGATCTCAACACTTGATCTATAGTCTCCGTCGGCGACTAGTAATAGCAGAAGTTATATTAGGGTATATAGTATAGTCACGGATTGAAACAAAGATGACTCGGATAAACCCAGGATTTAACCATAATTAAAAAGCACGCCATGCTCCACGATTTCACAGTTTGAATCATCTAACTCGTGCGCATGCTCCGCTATATATACATTACAACTATGGGGGTAGGGATGGAAGAACTAAGATACACGAATACAATCATACCTCTCTTTTTGGAATATTCGTTAAGTTGTAAACAAACATGTACAAAAACATAAACGACCCAGCCAACTTGATAAGCAGGCAAATGTCTGTAAAAGTCTTTTGAAAGTTCTATTACACTCTAACCAGTCTAAACTGACATAAAGGAGTGGATTATTTGAAATAAAACACAACAGTAAAAACAAGTTCAGTTCAGTCCAAATGCCAAAGCAACTCTAAGTGTCCCACTCTGGAGCCAGCTGAACGCTGCTGAGAACATAATCTTGGAATCTTGAAGGTAATCGTTTGATCCTGGAAGGACGTAAGGTAGCAGGATTGCCTTGTCCTGTAGTAGCATCATCTGAAGACTTGCAGGCCGCTGGATTGTCTCCATATGCTGCCTCCGAACACATACTTGTAGGCTCTCTAAATTCTTGGCTTGGTAAACTTTGTGATATTCTTTCGGCTTCTGTATTATCTGATGACTTACTGGCAGCTGTGGATACATCACCATCTCGCTCGAAATACTTCTTTACACGGGTTACGTTTCTGCGAAATTGGATACCATCGGCCTCAACAAGAATACTGTTACTTTTTTCTAAACAGCTGTAAAAGGTGATTGTCTAAATGGTGTTGACAGTTTCTTCTCTTTCTCCTGTTTCATTAACACCTTATCACCTTCCTGAATCCCAATCTCACGTGCATTCCTTTTGTGATCTGCATACGCCTTTCCTTTCTCCTTTCTCTCACTATCGCGGTTTCTCACTCCACTGTCGATGTTGAACTCTTGAAGCTGTTGTAGTTTTGTTCTGATTTTTCTTCCAAACAGTAATTCTACGGAACTAACCCCAGTTGTAGAATGTGGTGTACTGCGATACATCATTGAGAATTCGTCCATCTCTGACTTCCGGTTGCGATCCTCTGCTTGGGCAAAACGCAGGCGTTTCAGGATATTGCGATTTTGTCAGTTCAAATTCACCGTTTGCCTGAGGCCATAAGGGTGTGGTTCTTCGGTGTTCATTTCCATTATCCTCCAGGTACTGTTTGAAATGTTCACTGATAAACTGCGGTCCATTGTCAGTCTTTAAAGACACAGGAAGACCATGAGTGACAAATATCTTGGACAGTATTGATACAATCTTGTCATCAGTAGTAGTAGTAGTAGTAGTAGTAGTAGTAGCATAGAAGGCTCACGACTTACTATGACCAATCAGGAGCCAGGATTTAGGACACGTGACCTATAACCGGAAGTAATTGTGTCAAACGGAAGTAATTGTGTCACGTTTTCCTATGATCAATCAGGAGCCAGGATCTAGGACACGTGACCTAGGACCGGAAGTAATTGTGTCAAACGGAAGTAATTGTGTCAAACGCTTAAAGGTGACTTAAAGGTTCTTAATGGTTCTTAAAGGTTCTTAAAGGTTCGTAAAGGTGATGATGGTTGGGGAACCAAAAGTAGTTGTCTCAAACAACCAGGATGTTTCGAGGATCTCAGATCCTGCTCGAGTTTGGCTCGGGGATGCCTCAGAATCGGTCGGGATCGCTCGGGATGGTTCGAGATCCGCTCGCTGGGTGGGTCCCAGGCTCGCTGGGTGGGTCCCAGATTCCGCTCGGCCAGAGATAGAAAAAAAAACAGAAAGAAAAATAAATTAATACAAAAAATGCTTTTATTTTTTGCAACGTAACGAAAACAAAAACTAGTTTACAAGCGGTGACATGGGTTCATCCCAGAATGGGAGAACGCCCCATTGATAGTTCGTCAGCTCAAAGTCACGTAACCTATGCTAGTGTTGGGTTTTGTTCGGGTAGTCCAGCACTTGTCCAAACGATGTCTGTGATTCGCTAAGAAAACAATAGATTTGTCCCGCTGGGATAGGGATTAGGGATAGGGGCATTGTTAAAGCGATATATCAATTGTATCGTTCGCCAAACACAGACATCGTTTGGACAGCTACGGGGTCGCCCTTTTCTTCACGGTTTTCCCTTTTTATCTGTGAGTTCCTCGTCGGGTCGAAGCCAACTGTAGCCGTAAGGGAGAGTTTTGAAACTGAATTCATCGGCGAGAACGCGTTTGTCGTAGATCACCCCCACCCCCCCCATCGTTTATCCCTGCGAACGGTGGTCAACGTCTTGTATTGGTGCGCTTGTATCTCTTGATGAAATGGGGGTTGGGTACGTTGACTGTGCGCGGTTTAGGGAGAGGCGATCGCAGTTCGAGGAACAGGGTGTCTTTCATGGCTTGAAAATGAAGGTGTTCTTTTCAGCGCATGTTCAAGGTGAACCCGCGAATGTTCTCTTCCGCCTTTCCCAAACGTTTCTTGTAGGCATAGTTTTTGGGGCCGCAGGATAAGAATTCGACGATGACGTCACGGTTGCCTTTCACGTCGTCCAATTCGTCCGTCATCTTGCCGAGAAAAGTACCCAGGGGGATCTCGGGTTGACCGGGTTGCCATTTGTAGACTACGGAATTCGTGTCGAAATACAGGGCATTTTCTACCACGCGATCCAGGTGATGGTAGAGGCGTAGCCGGGCCCAACAGGTGGTGAAAGCGGCCACGAACGCATTGGTGGTTTGACCGCCGGGACATCGTCGTCGACTTTGTCGTAGGCGATCTCGAGACAATCGTTGTTCATGATGCGGAGATCGTGGATGACGATCGTCTTGTCTTTCATGAATTCGTACAGGGTGGCAGGCACGGTGATTTTTTGGATTTTGCGTTTGTTTTCTCGCTCGCCGAATTTTGCCCAGAAGGAATTGAGTGCCAGCTTGCAGGTGCCTTTTTCCCCTTGTTGGATTGCATGTTGTTTGCGTCGAGGTGGATCCCTTCTCGCGCTTCACATTCGGCACGGAAGAGCGTTTGCTGCTCGGGTGTTTTGAGACTCCCGTCGGCGTTTGGCGGCCACCCGGAGGCTTCCGTTTTTCCTTTCAGCCACGTGTTGACGTAGTCCTCGAACAGCCCGGTACGACATTGCGCGGGTAGAAAGTTGTACACTTCATGAATTTGGATAATGCGGTACCCTTTTTCCACGGCTTTGACGAGTTCGGGGGTGCACCACATCCCTCGGATGCTCCGTTTACTTGCCGTGTGTTCGCACACCCAGGTTCGCTCAGTCATGCGTTTGGGGATCTCTTCTTCCACGCAGGCTCGACAAAGGGGAAACGTGATTTTCCCTTTGCAACGGTACGGCAACACGGGATGAAACAACCCCGCGGGCGGTAAGACGGTGCAGTCGGCAATGCGAAAGTATTGGGCGATGTCTTGCACCTGCTGGTTGGCGATGACGGGGTGTCCGATGGGTATAGATGGTTTTCACTCACGTGACCTTCAGTCCTGTGGGACTCAAATGACAAAGGCCATGACGGTCATGTTGGTGCACATAACAAAAGGAGTTTATTAAAATTATTTTGTAGGTGTGCACTAACATGGCCGCCGTGACGTAACGTGAAAACCACCTATTGGTCGTACTTGTTAACGGTGAGGTACGGAGACGTTACATTGACGTATCGCATTTTTTCCTCTTGCGTTTCGTCGATCTCGTCCCATAGTCGTACGGCATTGGTACGGCCACCGATAAACGCGTCGCGCGGATTGAGGGAAGGGATGGTGAACGGGTGCGACTTTACAAAGGCGGCGACGTCGGGTCGTTGACGCAACTGCTCCCACTGACATTCCCAGACGACGACCACGTGGTACAAACCGGCTTTCAATTGCTGTTGTTTTTGCATCGTGACTTCGTGCATTTCCCACTTGGTGCGATCGGGGTGGAGACGGGTGGTCTTGGTTATGCTTCCCTTGAAATAGACTGGGCAACCGTGCCACAAACACCCGTGAAATTCGTACACGGTGCGGGTCGTCTCGTTGAACCCTTGATACCGACGCTCACCGACTTGGAGAATGCGTTCTCCCCCTTTGCACGCGTACGCAATGACCATTTGGGTTTGTTGGGAATTCTGCCACTCCGACCATTGGTAGGCTTTCAGGGATTCCATCCGCAGGGGGGTTCCAAAACCAGGGTCTGGGGAGGCAAATGTTTTCTTGCGGTAATACCGCATGCAGGCCGAGGCGATAGTCACGCATTTCTCTATGGGATTCAAATCGGCTTTGGCGGCAAATTCCGGTGAAAAATGTCACATCCGGCTTTGAGCACTTGCACATCCGATTGACAGTAGGCCACCATTTCCTCGTGCAAATTGAACTCGAGATATTGCACGGTCGGGTACCATTTGTCAAAGACCTTCCGCAGGCCCGGTTTCATGCCCTCGGGTCGTAATGGCGCGCCTCGGGCCAAGGCCCTACGTACTCTTGATGGGCCTCGGTGTTGAAGAAATGCGGAAAGAAACCCGTTTTGCTTTCCCTCAGATTGAACGTGACGGCAAAGGCGGAGAGGGGAAAGGGGAGGAAACACAGACTGTCCTTGAACGTCAAGCGTCCGGCTCTCAGACTCAAGATTTTGGACCACTGTGACGATCCGCGCAACCACGCTGGCTCCCCTTGGTGCCCACCGAAAACAAAAAAAGGAATACCACGACCGACAGCATACGCAAGTCCTTTCCCCAAACACACAACACGAAAGTAACAAAAAAATATATAAGTTTAATAACTAGACTTAAATTACTATAATTACAAATCACTATTAATCCTACTTTTAAAGTCCAACTAAATTAACAAATTCTAATGAAGTAAAATATTAAAGTTCTTACAGTATATTAAACTGTAATTAAATAATTAAACAGTGTGAATTGTTCCTTAAACCTTGCTCTTTAAATCCTTCTAACTTGCGGTCCAACTTTGCTTATCTTCCACTTCGTCCTTTCTACGTTAGCTTTCCGTCCTTCGTCCTTTCTACGTTAGCTTTCCGTCCTCTTCACGTTAACTTTACATTTCTTCCACGTTTGTCTTTCCGACGTTAACTTTACTTGATTTCCAAGTTAACTTTACATTTCTCCACGTTGACTCCCTCTGGAAAAAAGGAGTTTTTCCCTTGGAACACTACAGGAAGCCCCTGCCAATGATTCTTGGCGGTGAACAGTGTTTTCTCTTCTCTCAACTCCTATCCTCCGACCGACTTGACAAAACTCTCTACTCTTTCGACCTTCTTTTCCGAGCCATCAAAAATTATTTACACGTTACTTATATACTAAAAGCCTACACAAATTATAATGATAATACTTCATACAGTCATTTTACTGAATACAGAATACAGACTAATTTAAAATAAAAGGTAATTATAACGCAAATATTTTACAGCATAAGTTACGTAACGAGGATTATCTTATAACAAAGAGGTTTAACAACATCTGGTATAAACGTAACTTGCTATTTGCGACGAAAACAGCGAACAAACATAATAAATAGTGGTAAACTTGCGAATTACAATGAAAACAGCGAATAAACATAATAAATAGTGGTAAACTTGCTAATTACAATGAAAACAGCGAATACACATAATATATACATGGCAAAAGGAAAAAGAAACTTAATGTAGTTGATTGTATACGTGACAACCACACGCAAATTTGATCTTTGACCTCAATGCGATTGTCGTAGAGGTACTGGAGGACGAACATCCCGTCGTAGCCTTTATAATTGTGAAAGATCACGATGACTTCCCGCGCTTCGCCTAGCACCTCCGTTTTGGTCAGCCGCCAATCGTAAAATTGTCCGGTACTGTCACGGCCGTAAAACACCAGGGCGGGCACGGTGTCGAGATGGTCTTCTCCTTTGGCGCAGATGAGGATGGGGACGTGCAATTGGTCGTCTTGCATGCATTCGTAATCCGCATACATGAAATAGGGCGGTAATTGGGGCCGAGTCCCTCCTCCTCCTCGTTCTCGTGTTCCCCCGACTCGGGCTCGTTGGCGGCCAAGAAGTGGACGGCGTGGGCGGCGTGACGAGGGGCTGGTCTGGCGCGTTTGGCGGAAAGCGGTCCTGCTACTGCTTCCTCCTCCGGGTCTGGATCGTTGACCGGCTGGATGTAACAACGATGGGTGGTGACGTCCGCATAATCCTTGCAGGTCTTACAAAAATATTCCTCGCACCGGTGGGGACGTTGAAATTTTGCGTCGATTTTTCTACTAATCGAGGGATTTGCGGCAATCCTCGCACGTTTGGAGATTGGCGCAGGCGGTATGTTGCGGAATGTCGGCCCCTTGTCCGTTGGGAGAAAACAACCTGTGACTTTCGTAGCAACGGTCTCCGTAAAAGCAGCGTCGACAGTCCGGGTAGAGACGTTGCGTCGGTCGTGGGGGTTTGCTGTCGCCCGGGAAGAGTGCCAGGTAATCGAGGCAGTCTTTCTGTTTGTAGGCCACGCAACGTCACTTCACGCTGGGATGACTAGCAAAATCCTCATTGTTGTAATTATTTATCGTCAACTTTATGATTACCTTCAGGATAATAGCCTCTTGAATACGTACCAATCTGGCTTTCGATCAATGCACAGCACGCTTACAGCGCTGCTTGAGACAACGAACAACTGGTCAATTAATATTGACAACGGTCTCTTGAATGTTAAATGGCGTGTTATTTGTTGAACTCAAAAAGGCCTTTGATACAATCGATCACGAAATAATTTTGCGGAAACTTGCGAACTATGGGGTTGATCAAAGTGCTCTACGATTTTTTGCGTCCTACGTATGTAATAGATCCTAAAAATGCAGTGTCAATGGAACTTTATCCAGTGCAAGTAGATTAACCTGCGGGGTTCTCCAGGGAAGTATACAAGTATACTGGGACCTCTGCTCTTTTTACATATATATATATATAAAGTGTAGAACAGGATATATACATAGACAGTGAGAACAGAAATTTTCACAACAAAGATTATGAGTGAAAAAGTGCCTCAGCCGGGAGTTGAACCCTGGTCTCCTGATGACCGGACAGATGCCTTACCACTAGGCCACTGAGACAACCACACTTACACAAACACAAACAACACATTTGTGGCTTCATAGTGGAAAGCTCTTGTGAGACATTTTTACACAAATTCTGCAATTAGGATCGCGTCACTTTACCCAATCGTTCAGCGATTCACAGTCCACTCCCCTTGGAAATGAACTGTCTATGTATTTATTTCAGAAATCGCTGTGAATCGCCTTCCGAACGAGAATAGGTTGGTGATCCAAAGATTATGAGGCAATTAGTTGTCCATATCTCCCCTCCCACACTAATTTGTAAATTAATTTCCAGGGGGAGTGGACCGTGAATCACTGAACGACTGGGTAAAGTGACGCGATCCTAATTGCAGAATTTGTGTAAAAATGTCTCCCAAGAGCTTTCCACTATGAAGCCACAAATGTGTTGTTTGTGTTTGTGTAAGTGTGGTTTTCTCAGTGGCCTAGTGGTAAGGCATCTGTCCGGTCATCAGGAGACCAGGGTTCAACTCCCGGCTGAGGCACTTTTTCACTCATAATCTGTTCTCACTTTAACTATATATATATATATATATATATATATATATATATATAGACGGTTTTGAAGGTGCTGCCTGAGCCAACGAAAGATGTCATACCAAAAGGATCACAATAATGGATTCACAGTCCGGATTCGGTGGATATGATAAAAAACTAATTAAAAAGACCGAAAATGGACAACGTTTGGTATAAAACATATAAAAAAAAATTATACAAACACAAATCAAGACACAGAAAAATTACTTGTCACAAAAGAAGCGTATTGGAGTGCGCAACTATTTTCCCTTTCACCTTTTGGGCTAAATAAAAGACAAGAATTTCATTCAAAAAATCGTATTCATTACAATTAAATTCAGGGAAGTTTCATCACTAGGTTGTGATGTTCTTATAGTGACTTTTTAGCATAAGTTTTTTATCGTCTTTTGTAATTGTCTTAACGTTCAAGGGCCTCGTTCGGGAATTTGTTATTTTTGTGCTGGCCTCGTCACTCAAAGGCTCTGAGTGTGGAATTTATTACTCATTGTTTAAGGACCCTGCTCAGGGATTTTGTTGTGGCATTGGCCTGTATGATTGTTCAGAGCCCTGAATGGGAAACTTATTAAGTTAGGGCTATTGCATAACTTTTTCTATTTTTGATTGTTTTTCTTAGTTATTATATCTTTTGTTAGTTAATTTAGTTCATTAGTATTATTTGTGGCAATTGTGGTTTGCCTTTGGTTTAGTCTCGTTATCACTTCTATTATTGTATTATTGTTGTAATTTTTGCTTTTATTTTTGTTACGTAATTTATCAGTAGTTTAACATTAAGTCATTGTTGTAACCGTATTTAAGTCTCATGTGTAACTTGTCTGTATAACTGATGAAGGTCGAGAGACCGAAACGTTTTTAAACTAAATTTTTATATTTTTATACCAAAAGTTGTCCATTTTCGGTCTTTTTAACTAGTTATATATATATATATATACACTTGTAACTACCCTGAAGAAGGCCGTGATGGCCGAAACGTAGGGTCAATAAAGCAAAATCAAGTCAAGACATGGAGTTGGAAGCTTGATAATTACAACTCATTATATATATATATATATATATATATATATATATATATATATATATATATATATATATATATATATATATATATATATATATATAAATGATCTTCCTAATTGTCTCGATATATCCTGTGCAAAAATGTTTCCCGACGATACTAACATCACCGTCCCTGGTTGCACTTTTGCCGAACTCGAACAAGCAACCAACTCTGAACTTAACAATCTTTATAGCTGGCTAAAAGCAAATAAGCTTAGTCTAAGCATTGCCTAGACTGAGTTTATGGTGATTAGTACTCGTCAAAAGTTTCTTGCAGAAAATTGTAGTGAGATTAATATCCAATTAGATGGCCATCCAATTTGTAGAGTTGAGCATAACAAATCATTAGGTTTAATTATTGATGACCGACTTTCATGGTCTAATCACATCAAAGAACTATGCGGAAAGATATCCTCGGCAATAGGTGCTCTGAGGCGCATTAGGTCCCTCCGTTCTCAGTCCACTGCAGTGCTAATATATAACG
Source organism: Cladopsammia gracilis (assembly GCA_022457155.1). Taxonomy (NCBI): domain Eukaryota; kingdom Metazoa; phylum Cnidaria; class Anthozoa; order Scleractinia; family Dendrophylliidae; genus Cladopsammia; species Cladopsammia gracilis. The sequence goes on along the minus strand of JAJGOT010000720.1, from coordinate 56,480 downwards.
CTTTAATCCAACCTCATTTCGATTACTGTGCCCCCGTTTGGAATGGATTAAGTTCTTATCTATGTGAGAAACTGCAAAAATTGCAAAACCGAACAGCTAGGGTTATTCTGCAAGCCAACTGTGAGGTAAACTCAAGCCTGCTTCTTGAAACTTTGAAGTGGGACCAGCTATCATTAAGAAGAAGAAAGCAGAAAGCTATAATGATGTTTAAATCTCTCAACGGGTTAGCCCCAGTGTATTTGCATGATTTATTCAGTGAGCGACACACAGACTATGACTTGCGTGATTCGTTCCGTAAGTTAAACTTACCCAAGCCGCGTACTGACTATTTGAAACGTAGCTTTGGCTATAGCGGTGCCTTACTGTGGAATTCTCTTCCTGAAAATATTAGGGCGATTAGATCAATTGGGCAGTTTAAGAAGGAAATCAACCGCGCACTTGAAACATTCGATTCCCACTCGGCAATCTTGTAAATCAGTTTTTATAGTTATTTTAATTTTTACAAATGATTGTAATTAAAATATTATTAATATAACTGAAGATTTTTTAACCGAGTTTAAATAAAGAGCTACTACTACTACTACCCTTGTCGCACAAGTAGCAATAGTAACTGTGTCCGAGAATGGCGGGAATGGAGGTCAAGCGGTAATAATGATCGTCGTGTTTCAAGAGAAACAGGTAATTGGTGGAGAGCCCAACCCGCAAGGCCCTTCGAGAACGCGAGTCAAAACGTGCAAGGCCTCGACGAATCGGGTTTGACCTTTTCCTCCTCTTTTCAAGGTTCGGAAACCAAGCTCCGGCGTCCGTCGACGCGGGCATTGTTCGTCGACCTATGCCTGCATGGTGACGAAAGCCTTAGTACAGCACAGCTCGTCCTGATTGTGGATTTTGACGACACATCTTTTCTTTTGGAGAAAGGTCAGGAGGAGTACGTTGCCCGGAATGGGTTCCTTTCGACGACCGCTGCCCTTTCCGGGTTCGTTGGAGTTTAATTTCTACTCCATTTTTTGCAAGAGGAGGGTGACCCGATGACTCTGGTCGCGCCATTCCCGCACCGCACGTAAAACGATTGAAAGGTGTGTAGAAAGGCGGGATGTTGCATCGTGAACAACACGTGATCGTCGTCGTCTAGGTGCTCATCCTTCAATTCGCGATCGATCGCGCGACGCAACGCCTGTTCGAGTTCGTAGCCCATGTCGAATTGTGGGGGATGTAAGAGTTCCGTACGATCGTGGAGGGTGGCATCGAACACGCGACGTCGTAACCCAAACTTTTGTACACTTCGATCAGTGCCCGGGGTGAGTCGAAACTCGAAGAGGTGGCCCTGGTTGCTCTCTTCCGCGTCTTGCATGGCCGCCGACAACAGCTCATCGTCCAATGCTTCCTCCTCGTGGTCGGCCATTTTGAAGGAGAAAAAATACTAGACAAAGTGTTCACTGACAAAGAAAGTGGCTTTTTCATTTTTTTCGAGGTTGAACAGCGTTTTTACAGCCACGGCACGAAAACGATTCTTTTAGGTAACACCCACACTCTTATTATACTCTCCAAGAGAATGACAATGCATGCTGGGAAGGAACATGGTACCCATGGGGGGTATTAATATTTGTTTTTTTTGGTCACCCTAGGCGTTGCGTGACATTTCTCTGATGTTTATTTTGCCGATGCCCAAAACGGTTCATTTTGTTCTTGACGACACTCGTTCACCATGCCGTTGACCAAAGCCGAGAAGGTGCAGCTGTGGAAATCTCGACAAGGTCCGAGAACAACATCGGAGGTATCGTGCGAGAAACCCGGGATACCACGATTGGCGGAGACAAGAACGATCCAAGACAAACGAGACCGCCATGCGCACCTATCAAGACTATTTAGCGAGAAAACAACTTGGAAGGTGACATCGCTCTTCCTTGAGACACGCGGATTATCTCAAACCGCACTCGCTGTGCGTGTTGTTGGTTCCCCTTCAACGCATGTAACTGTTTCGATCACGTCCCTTTGATCGATGTCGTGAACAATTACAACGCATGCATCGACAATCCAATCTGAGGGTACCACCGACGGTGAGGAAGGAAATCGAACGTCGGGAGAGAGAAGTACGACAGCGTGAACAACGACAACGCGAACAAAGACGACAACAACAACAACAATGACGACGCGAGCAAAGGCGAGAACAACAACGACAAAGTGAACAACGAAAACTGAAACGAAAACGTGAACTGCAACGACAACAACGACAACAAAAACAGCGACAACATGACAACATCTAACCCCCCTCGGACTGTCCCATTGCTTCGTCGATCGCACCATGCCTCCGGGCTTTGGCGTGTTGGGGTGCCACTACCAGTGGATTCCCACCCTTCCATGCCTCTGCGTCGAGGAAGAAGAGTCATTCCAATGGTTGATTTCTCCTCCTCCTCCTTCCCCTCCTCGTCCTCCTCCTCCTCGTCGCTCTCTTCCCCATCGACGTTGCCGCCCCATCTCTTTGCGTGAAGAGGATGAGGATGAGGATCACTGGTTCGAGGCATGGATGGAGCGACGGAAAACGGTCCGGCAAGAAGGACAGGCCAGGGTCACGGCTCGATTGAGGTAAGAACAGAGAGTCGATGCCATCGTGTCGGAAATGACGGCGACAAGTGCCATCGGTCCTTCCAATCATCTTCTACGCTTCGCGGCGCAGTTGGAACGCGAGTTTTCGTTCCCCGTCGAGGAAATTCTCATTGACGACGAACTCGTCGACTCGATTCGTCGATGGAGTCAAGACTTTGAGTCAAGACTTGAAACAAGTTTGTTTGTTTTTGTTTTTTTACAAGTGGTTGATTTTATTGATTTTATTTTTTCAACTGGAACCCAACGATGTTTTACAATAAAGTTTCATTTTACAATTTTAAACGTTTCTTGACTTGCATGATTTTTTTACGATCTTCTCCGTCAGGGTGTGTTTTCCCGGTAGGTTGGCAATACCTCGGATCATTTTTTCATCCGCTTTCCACTTGTTTTGCAACGTCTGGGCACGACTGTAATCGATGTCGTGTTGCTTGGCCAATCGATCCAACCGTTTTTTTTTTTTTCGGGATCCCCTCATATCAGGCATTTGGCGAGATGCGTCTCGGGTCCCATGTATTGATACCCCGGCCAATTGATGTATTGATCCCCGTTTTGGCCAGTAACTTTTGAATGTCGAAACTTACTCCGCGAATGGCTCTTCGTTGGCCGGGAGCCTGTCTTCTCCGTTCGGGTGTTTGACCGCGCCCCATTTTTTTCCTTTCAATCCAACCACTCCGTCTCGTGTCTCTCCAGCTCCTATCTCCCTTTTCGTTTGACGGCCGCCTGGGCTTTGTCTCGCAGCGCCTTTTGAGTTTTTTTTTCGCAACACTCCCTATTGTCTTTTTGGCTCGTTTCTTCAGAGTCACGCTGAGTGACGACGTGGAGGGACCGGGTCCCGACGCCGGCGTGTCGAGAGGGAGTTGCCTTGGTCGGATGGGTCTCGGAATGCACGAAGGGGTGGTGAGTTTCTTGACGCTGACCTTTTTGGGAGTTCCTGTCGCTTTGGCCGGTTTTTGACCTGGCGCTGGCGTCGACGGGTTACGTCCTTTTATCATTTGTGTGATGAAGGTGGAGATCGGCGCCTGGGCCAGATCCTCCTCCTCCGCCGGCGCACCCAACCCCGTCCTCGGTGCCGCCATGCCTGGTTGTCGGACGCGTTTGACGCGCCAAGGATTTGGCCAACACGGTCTTTAGCCGAGAGTCGAGGTCGGAATTGAGCAACACGTCTTCTTCGACCGCCAAGGTCGCCGCTTTGATCAATCCAAGGCGGCCGCTTTTTCCGCTGCGATCAAGGCAGGCACGGCTAAAGTCAGTAAAGAAAACACGCCTCCGCGTTGAAGATCGCGGGTTCGTCGTGTTTTGACGCCGTATCGAAGCAGGGCACGACGACATGGTCGTCGCCCTTTCAGCATGGCCAAGTTCGCGTGTCGACGGAAATGATGAATTCGTCGGAGACCCCTCGGACGTTTTGATAGACCCAGAAGGTGTCTATTGACGCGTTGCGCGGCCCGCGTGGCTCTCCGTTGGATTCCTTGCACGGTACGCGTCATTTTTCGGGCCACCCCTCGAGCCGAGCCCCACTCTTGACGGTTTCTTTGGCCAAATCTTTCGCGGCTTTTTTTTGCCAAGGCCTCACGGATTGACCTCCCATGAGGGATATCACCGCACGCAGGATGGGGGGGGGGGGGGGGGGGGGAACCAGCTGTTCCGATCTACCCCGCGTTGACGCCTCCTCGTCTGCCGTCGACGTCTTTTCACGGTACGTCGTTTTGGCATCCTGTCGTCCAACAATGACGTTGGCAGGCTCCTTTCCGTTTTTATAGGAAGATGAGTTGTCGACGTAGGTCCGGTGGAATGCGTTGTTTTGCCTGTTGGATGGCTCGTTTCATGTTTGCCCACGGCAAATAGACTGCATTTGGCCAACGCGAAGGCTTGCGCTTCTTTGGAGGCGCCTTTTGCCAAGGTGACCACGGTTTTTGTTCCAAAGGTCCGTTGCAGGTCGCGAAATAACACGTGAAGGAGATTCCCTCCCTGTTGTGCCCTTCCACGACGACGTCGCTGGATGCGGGGAGTCGTGCGTCGGCGAACGCCGTTGCCTCGTACCATCGCGGTCATCTGCACCGGAATGTGTGTCTATGTATTTTTTCTCCCCCCTTTTTTATGGATTGGTGATGCTGGAAGATGTTCGTCCTACGGTGGGGACTTCGCCGTTTTCTTCGTACACCGTGGTCACGGTGTTGGTGTGCGAGATATTGCGTATGCGACGGTTGCGGGCTTGCAGTCTGGCATCTTCCGCCAACAGATCCAGTTGTCGATGCATGTCGTCTTCATTGCGTCGATTGGTCGGTCCAGGACCTCGACGTCCTCTGGGTGGCCTGCCTTGTCCGCGAGGGGTACGAGGAGAAGATGGCGAGGAGGAGGAGGAGGAGGAGGAGGACGGCGACACTTCCGGTCCGCCGGGAGCGCATGCCGCCGTCCTTGCCGCGGGTGCCGTCGGTCTGGCTGGTAACGCGGGGGAACCTGCATCGGCCAGTGACGCGTGGGAAACTGCGTCGGCATTCGCGGGGAGGGTGGCCGAGTACCTCTCCTGATCTTCGTCCGTGATGTTGTATTGTTGCCGCAATCGCCTTTCTTCCTCGATCGTCATGGGGGCGTGCAGGAGCCGATGCATGACCACATTCCTTCTCGTACCGGGGACGGTTCCAGACGGGGTGGCGGTGGGGACGGCGACGGAGACCGAAACGAGGTGGGGGAGGAGAAGGCACGAGGTCGGGGGGGAACCGCTAACCCCAATTCTTGCAACATTTCGATCGGGTTCAGGTCTTGAGGGGACGAAAACGCCGTCGGGACCCCCACCCCCGCCGGATGCGCCCTGGGGGCGGGTTGAGGGCTCGTGCGTACCCCGGCCGGCGACAGCGTAGCCCAAAACCGTTACATCTGTTCCAGGTAAGCCCGATCCTAGAGGGCGTCGTCGCTCTCCCGCGCATCGTGAATGACTTGCCGGGAGGGTGAACTTTCACGACTCATGTCGTTTCTTCAAAACCACCGGGGCGCTTCTCGTTGGCGTACATTTGTCCACAACCGAAACCGAATGTCGGACTCCGGATGCAGTTCCAACATGAAATAGCCAAAGGGGGTCTGCGTGCAGAGGTTAAACACCTCCATCACCCCCTGCCATTTGTCCGGGAACGCTTGCAACGCCAAATTTCGCATGCCCGTGCGATCGCGCGGATTCTCGAAGGCGATGACATAATGCGCATTTCGATTGATGGTCTTGGCAAATTTTCTACTGGGTGCTGATTATAACAAATCTACATTAAAGCATTTGTTATTTTCTTTTCTAACAGTTAATTTTAAATATTCCAAACGTCTTGTCATATTCAATGTTTGCAGTGTTTTTGATAGGTCTCACGAGAGATGCGATTTGCGAAAGACAGTTCTAGAAAAGCGCAGCTGTTTAAGTCAACCGACTGGCGCGCCGCAAAACAAATCAGCAGCTACTTTTTTAGACTCGCTGCACAGCAAAAAAAGCAATCAGAGCAGGGGAATGGTAAGGGGTTTCAGACTGATGACGAGGATGATGATGACGACGACGATGAAGATTGGGAAAGAGAGGCCGACTTAGCACTGAGAAGACAGTCAGTGTATAACAAGACCAATCTTTACCACCCTATGGAATACAGAGGGGACAATATAGGTAACTTACAAAAAAGTGGCAAACTTCAATCCAAGTTCAAACTGAAAGATGTAGAGGGTATTTGTCAATATTGTGATCTAAATGTTGAAGGCTCTAGAAATAGGAAGGCATCTTTTGTTACCTCAATATCTGAGCTAGTACATCGATGTTCGTGCTCAGAAACGTAAGATGTAGATGCGGGACTCATTTTGCATTTTATAAATCGAGGAAACCAGACGGGCTAAATCGCAGAGGTACTCCCATGTGAAACAGACGGGGTTGATTGTCGGTACCAGAATCTAGTCTTGCGTGCGGTAGCTTAAATAAATTTTTACTCCTAATAAATACTTATTCTAATAAAAGAACATCGACAATTTCACAATCTGTAGTTTAATATTTTTTTAGAATTAACTACCCTGAGCGGAACCAAACGACGAATGCTAACCTCTGAAAGATACAACGATAACCCCGCCGCTTTTATTTTGGAGTTCTCCCTGTTGTAGACCGTTTTACGCAACTAGAGCTACAATAGTGTTACACGATAGGATCAGGCTCTTTCATTGGTTAATACATTTAAAATCAGAGGTCTATAACTAAGGGTTCCCATCTCTGGTATTGACTCTTATCCTATCAGATTTGCATGTAGGCTATTTTAGATCATTTTCCCGCGAACCAGTACCCAATCACGGTAAACCATTTTTAATGCGCGCACTACGCAAAGCCAGCTACTTCAGTGAAGTAACGTCACGTCTTTAATTCAAGCAACAACCTTCCTGCGTGACTGGCTACTAGTTTCGCGTGAAAATAGTCTAAAATAGCATACACGTGAATCTGATGTCCCGTGCGCAGTGCTCGATGGGAACTTGTAGTTCTAGACCTCTGATAAAATATAATTCTCAAGTGAAAAACAACAACTGTACTATAAAGTTGCATAACAAAAAAAAAACAAAGCAAAGCAGTAAAACAGCAGGGCAATATCAGTGCTAAAAATTGTATAAATAGAACCAAACGTTTCGGACTTTTCCATGAAATGGTACAAAAGACAACGCAAATAATGAATACGGCAGGACGCTTAAAATATTTAAAATTAAAATTAAATAAACCTTTTGGCACCCTTGTTTAACTAGATTCTAATTGTGATGTTTCCAACCAAGTGCTACGCAGCCACGGAGCTGTTTTGTTCTCATTACTGATAACTGTAAAGTTAGCCTATTGTACCGGATTACGACTGTTTCAGTACAGAAAGTGTTACATTTTCAATTTGCATGTCTTGTTTTTCAATGACAAAATGTTATTATTTTTTTAGTATGAATTGTATAAACTACCGACACCGCAAGATTTGTATTTTCGAGCATTAGACAGCTAATTGTATTGGAGGATTCGGCATGCATTGTTCGAACTAATAAACACATGTTTCTCCTGGTGACAATTCCGGTAGAAGTGTTATATACTTTGAAATGTATCCCGGGAGGGAAACTTCCGGTTCCGGCAGTCCATCATGCCAGGTTACTAAGTTTTTCTTTCTTCGAAGGATATCAACTGTTTTGAATTCATATCTTGGTAAATTTTCTAGCGTTCTTTATTACAGTACCATGGAATTTCCAGACGAATTACCGCAAATTGCAGAACTGAAACTCGCCTGATGAAAACTAGCGGAGTCGTGACCTATTCAAAGGTCAACAGACGGACTCAACAGTAGCGTGGGCAACATATACCATCAGCCGTTTATACTGCTCACTGTTCAGTCAGAAGATTCGGGATTCATTTATGGAATGTTTGAATAAAAAATTATTTTTCTTTGAAACAGGAATAAAATTCAAGAAAGTCATTAACATCACATAGACTCGGACATAAGATCTTGCTTCAGTTCAATGTTCAGCTGCTGTCACGTAATCATCTTGCGCAACGTTTCTTTACTTCTTTCTTGCTCGAAGCGAGTACTTTCTACAAGGAATCATAATTGGAACCATAGCTATTAGCTGTGCACACATTTTGAACACGCTAAAATGGCAAAATCCGGATAATTCCATCTCCAGCATCAAGAAAGTCACAGTGACTGTAATTAACCCTGGTGAGCCAAAATCCACGGAAGCGGTAAAAACAGCGAACTGATAAGAGTTTCAATTTCAGTGTACCAATTTCAACTCTGGCGTAAGATATCTTCCTGTGTACGGTGAGTAACATGCAAGTTGTTTTATTGTTATATTTTTCCGGACTCCTGAGAAACGGGCTTTTTAAAATGGCTAGTTTTTCGAGTTTTGAAAATGTCGCGAAGTCTGAATTCTTTCTTTGCACACAAAACGTGTCGGAGGTAAAGTGAACGTTGTTTGACATACCCATCAAAATTGCCAAAGGGCATGTGTTATATTGATGTGAAATTGTATCTATTGCTTGAATATTTCGAGAGATACAGACCGCTAAAGTCGACCTAAAATCACAGTTTCACTATGCTGCTGGGGGCATTTTTTGAGGGTGGTCTGTTCTGTTCCTAGCTCCCATCATAGGAAAACGTGACACAATTACTTCAGTTTGACACAATTACTTCCGATCCTAGGTCACGTGTCCTAAATCCTGGCTCCTGATTGGTCATAGTAAGTCGTGAGCCCTCTATACTACAAGTAGTAGACCTGGTAAATTCCATATCAAAGAATCGACTGAAATAGTCGAAGTCGTCCATCTCTGACTTCCATTTGCGACCCTCTGCTTGGCAATACGCACGCGTTTCAGGATACAGCGATTTTGTCTTTCAATTTCACCGTTTGCCTGAGGCCATAAGGGTGTGGTTCTTCGGTGTTCAATTCCATTCTCCTCCAGGTACTGTTTGAAATGTTCACTGATAAACTGCTGTCTATTGTCAGTCTTTAAAGACACAGGAAGACCACGAGTGACAAATATCTTGGACAGTATTAATACAATCTTGTCATCAGTAATAGACTTGGTAAATTCCATTTTAAAGAATCGACTGTAATAGTCGAATTCGTCCATCTCTGACTTCCATTTGCGACCCTCTGCTTGGGCAATACGCGGGCGTTTCAGGATACTGCGATTTTGTCAGTTCAATTTCACCGTTTGCCTGAGGCCATAAGGGTGTGGTTCTTCGGTGTTCATTTCCATTATCCTCCAGGTACTGTTTGAAATGCTCACTGATAAACTGCGGTCCATTGTCAGTCTTTAAAGACACAGGAAGACCATAAGTGACAAATATCTTGGACAGTATTGATACAATCTTGTCAGCAGTAGTACACTTGGTAAATTCCATTTCAAAGAATCGACTGTAGTAGTCCACCACAACAAAAATGTAATCACCAGAGGGCAGTGGACCCAACAAGTCAGCAGCTAAATGTTCCCATGGCGCAGAAGGCAACTCTGTACGTGTCATCGGCTCAGGTTTAGATGGTTGTGCAACTAAATGACAGCCGTGGCAAGTCTTACACTCTCTCTCCACTTTTTATCGATACCTGGCCACCACACCTTGGTTCGTAAACGTTGCTTCATTACCACGATTCCAGGATGACCTTCATGTGCCAACTTCAGTACTTGATTGCGAAGTTGCTTCGGTACAACAATTCGTGTTCCATGAAGAACAAGTTTTCCAATCGCACATAATTCACTCCGTAGAGGCAGATACCCTTTGAATTTAATGCTGTGCCACTTCCTATTTGAAAGACATTCTTGCACATTTTGCAGCTCTGGATCATACTCTGATGCTCTCTCAATTTCACGATTCGTCAATGCTACAGGCGTTGATTCTTGGGCAACCCATTTCACATACTCGTCCGTTTGGTCCTTTCCTTCTGAAGCTACCATTGGATGCAGGAGCGTGACAAAGGGTCTACAATATTCTTGGGACCTGGAATGTATTTCACTGTAAATCTGTACGGTTGTATTTTGAGGAGCCATCTCTCGATTCTAACACAGGTCTTCGATTAAGGCGAAAAGATACATTCCAGAGGTTTGTGGTCAGTTTAAGAGTTCAAACTCAGAGCCGTACAAGTAAGAATGGAATCTCTCGCATGACCAAACAATCGCTAAAGCCTTCTTCTCAGTTTGAGAATATCGACGTTGTTCTGTATCTGACAAGCTTCGACTTGCATAGCTGATAACGCGCAGCTCATCTCCTTGCTGTTGGACTAGCACAACTCCCAGACCCACTGGACTTGCATCTGCTATCACTTTAGTTGTTACATTCTTGTCAAAATATCCCAGTGTCTCTGCCCCGGTCAATCGCCACTTCAATTCGTCAAATAATTGTTGCTGTTCCAGCCCCCACACGAATGGTTCTCCATTCTTTGTAAGCTTGAGGAGAGGTGCGGATTGAACCAAAGATGATCGTATTAAACCCAGGATTTATTCATAAATAACAAGCACGCCATGCTCCACGATATATATATATATATAGTGTTGTGACAGGTCTCTCAAACAATGCTGTATGCCTTGTCGAAGACAGAGGATCACTCTAGTAAATGCGATCTTGTAGCTTGAAAAGGTTAATGTAGAATGAGTTGTAATTATCAAGCTTCCAACTCCATGTCTTGACTTGATTTTGCTTTATTGGCCCTACGTTTCGGCCATCACGGCCTTCTTCAGGGGAGTTACAAGTGTATTAAGGCTTGCGTAAACCGTTGGCTATTCAAAACTATAACGTGACATGTATGGCGTCTATGATTGGTAGATAAACTAACAAAGTTATGCGCGCGCTAGAAAGTGCGCGCACTAATGTGGGTTAAATAAGCGTGCACTGAAACGCGCGCCTCTTAATGTGGCGTAGTAGGAGAAAAATATAGTAGCATAAAATATAGATAGATTACCAATCATAGTAACTATGAAATGTATACCTAGAAGCTACATGTCTGGAGCAAACGGCCTTCAAACCATTAATATTTTTCAGATACATCGATGATATCTTCTTTTTGTGGACACATGGCAAGGACAAACTAAATCAATTCTTTGAACTATGCAACTCCTTTGACCCACACATCAAATTCGAACAGACAATCTCACCCACTACAGTGCCATTCCTTGATGTACAAGTTATTCTTGAAGACGGCTTGATTATTACTGACCTCTATACCAAACCTACCGACACGCATCAGTACCTCAACTGGACTAGCTGTCACCCACGCCACACAAAAACTGCGATACCATTTAGTCTAGCCCTCCGGCTTCGACGGATCTGCTCTAAAAACAGCTTTTTTGAGAACAGAGCCAAAGATCTGCATCGAATCCTATTAGAGCGCGGATACAAGAGTAAATTAATTAAAGAGTCTATTAATCGAGCAAGGCAAAGATCACGACAAGAAGTGCTAAAAACTGATAATAACAGCACCGATAATGATAGAGTTCCATTTGTAGTAACATACAACCCTGCACTTCCTAACATCAAGAAAGTTATCAAAGACCACCATCAACTGCTCTGCACCTCACCAAGATGTAAAGATATCTTTTCTAAACCACCACTCGTCGCTTACAGAAAAGGTCGTAACTTGTCACAGCTACTCACCAGTAAGCGCCTAAAACCGGACAATCCAAACACCCACACACCCACCTCTGTATATACACCGGACAGCGATGCAACTAAATGTATCATCTGTAGCCGCTCATTCAACTGCAACAAAGGCCTCAAAATACACGTTACACACATGCACAAACAGCACAGACATATGCCTAATCCAAGCCGGGATTTTGGCCGTGCATGTCTGATCCACGTTGTGCCTGTTGCCTATCATATGGCTCGTTCTCCAGTTCAGTAACAAGTACAGTCACCCGTGAAACAGTTATCTTGAAACAACGCAGTAACTGCCAAACTGAGAATGTTATCTACCTGATCACTTGTGCCAAGTGTAAAGATCAGTACATTGGAGAGACAAAAAACAGCATACACATGAGAGCAAACCAACACAGATCAGACATTACCATCGGGAATAAGAACATCCCTACAGTAAGACATTTCAAAAAATGTGGACGCCAGCACATGAAGTTATCAGTCATCGAAAAAGTACGAAACAAGAATCTAGACACAAGAAGAACGAGAGAAAGTTACTGGATTAACAGACTGAAACCAGTAATCAATAACTTGATCTAGTTTCTGGTTTCATTTCATTTCATTTTATTTCATTTACACCTTCATTTCATTGAATTCATTTGCTGTCTACACAAGCTTATTATTTTTGACTGAACTCACTTATTATCCTTTCCTTCTCTCGGAGCCATAATGCATTTAGGTGCCGCATTATGATACACTTATACTTTTTATATTAGGTATACATTTCATAGTTACTATGATTGGTAATCTATCTATATTTTATGCTACTATATTTTTCTCCTACTACGCCACATTAAGAGGCGCGCGTTTCAGTGCACGCTTATTTAACCCACATTAGTGCGCGCACTTTCTAGCGCGCGCATAACTTTGTTAGTTTATCTACCAATCATAGACGCCATACATGTCACGTTATAGTTTTGAATAGCCAACGGTTTACGCAAGCCTTAATACACTTGTAACTCCCCTGAAGAAGGCCGTGATGGCCGAAACGTAGGGCCAATAAAGCAAAATCAAGTCAAGACATGGAGTTGGAAGCTTGATAATTACAACTCATTCTATATATATATATATATATATATATATATAAATTCTATGACAGTTCAGTAGAATGGATTTCAAAAAGCGCTCAACTCTAATTCATTAGAGGAGCAAAGACAAATTCATTGAATGCAGATCAGACTTCAGAAGATATTCATTCGTTTAATGCTACAGCACTGTTTCGTATGGTCAAAATTAAGATGACCACACTCATCAGGCAATTTTAACGAATAACCCGTACATTTCAAAAGTGGCGGTTATAAGCATTTAACACCGTTGCTATGCAATATATAAACAAAGTTAACTACGAGGTATATAAATAGACGCAATAACATACTTAAGCGGAATGAGGGGTTGCGTTACTGTGTGACAGCTACGTTATGAAGTTCTTGAGTATAAATCTGTTCCTGTGAGGGCATGAACTTGCTAGTTCGTTGCGTTTGTTAAGGCTACATAATTCTTTTTGACAGATTATAAAAAAATTTTCACTCAGGCAGAGGTTACATTTTTTGCTAATATTATATATAGAAATCACACAGCATCCTTCCGACACCACAAGAAAAAAAACGAGACTGAACTATCAAAACACATTTGGACCCTCAAAATGGCAAAGAAACCCTTCAATGTGAAATGGAGGATACTAAGAAAATGTAAACCATATAATAATATTAGCAAAAAATGTAACCTCTGCCTGAGTGAAATTTTTTTTTATCATCTGTCAAAAAGAATTATGTAGCCTTAACAAACGCAACGAACTAGCAAGTTCATGCCCTCACAGGAACAGATTTATACTCAAGAACTTCATAACGTAGCTGTCACACAGTACCGCAACCCCTCATTGCGCTTAAGTATGTTATTGCGTCTATTTATATACCTCGTAGTTAATTTTGTTTATATATTGCATAGCAACGGTGTTAAATGCTTATAACCGCCACTTTTAAAATGTACGGGTTATTCGTTAAAATTGCCTGATGAGTGTGGTCATCTTAATTTTGACCATACGAAACAGTGCTGTAGCATTAAACGAATGAATATCTTCATATATATATATATATATATATATATATATATATATATATATATATATATATATATATATATATATATATATATATATATATATTTAACTATTATAGCGCGAGAGCGCGCGTGATATCGCCTAATACTTAGCCGACGAGGCCGTAGGCCGAGTCGGCTAAAATTAGGCGATATCACGCAAGCTTGAGCGCTATAATAGTTTTATAATTCAACACATTGCTAACAAAGCACAGTTTGAAGAAATAAATATCGCCGACAAGCCTTTTATTTGAAAAAAAAGCTTACAGATGTTTTACCGCGCGAAACTTGCAACATCACACAGTTCATGAATGAAAGTAGCGCCTTTGTCAATATTGTGCAAGCTTGAACACTATATATTGTGCAAGCTTCAACACATTGATAACAAATCACAGTTTCGAGAAAAAAATCATTGAGATATACAACCTTTCATTAAGTAAAAAGGCTAACTACAATATTTTATCTCACGCCATTTCTTAAACAACAAGCAATGAATGCCGAAACTTTTGCCAAGCTAAAATTAATTTAGCGTACACAATCAGTGACATCAGTTGACAGTTTCTACGAAGAGCTTTCGTCTACTCAAAGAACGGGACAGAGTAGTGACTACAAGAATTAAAACACAGTAAAATGGCATAGAATGTCTTAGTTACAAGTGTTTCGTATCTTAAAAAGTTCAATTCAGAATCAAAACAAATTGAACAAACACACGGCTACGAACCTAAACATAGCGGCGAAAAGTCGGAAAGAACTGCAGCGTGGACAGTAAGCTCACAAAAATTCACAGCTAAAGGATAGAAGAAACTGTTAAAAGATCGTACCTGTAGTTGATTTGGCTTTTTAGTCCCTTCCATAAGCACCAAATTTTCAAACATCGAAGTACGAGCTGAGTCGATCAATGTTGTTTACAAACTTGGAATGCTCATTTTTTAGCTCCCACAGCCGTAATGACGAGATCAGAAACTTTTCTGAGGAAACATGAAGTCTATATCATATTCCAGAGGTGATTACCAAAGGAATTTCACGAAAATTGTGCTCCTTCATTCACTTCTTGTCGAGCGCTTAAACTTTGAACCAGTTTTCATTCAGCTACGCCAAGAAACAACACTGCGACCGCGACAACGCGAAAATTTCGCGCCTTTTTTGTCCAATCATGTGAACAGTATTTTTCTCTTTTCTTTTCTTCTCTTTTTTTCTTTCTTTTCCCTTTTTTAACTTATACTTCACGCACTTTTTCGCCAAAAAACACTTTCTTTCAAAATGCGAAATTTACCGCCATCGCTGGTTATACGTCATGTAGACATAACGCATATCGATAACTTTTTTACCATATTTGGGCAGTGTATCAATGTGTTGAATTATAAATATATATATATATATATATACATATACATACATATATGGGTTTCAGTTAAATGTTAACCGGCGAAGCCATGATAGTGCTCTACTTGCGGTGATGGAGCGGAAAGTTGAACTACTCAGATCTTGAGTGGATGGACGTTTAATACAGAACTGTTTCGTAGGCCACCGAAGAGGTGACCTACCCCTCAGTTAAACTCCATTTTACACTGAACCGTTAAGTCTACATCAACAGTATTATTGCGTGATGAAAGCGGTTTAAATAAGCACGTGATGGAAACGGTTTCAATGATTGAAATAATATAACGGTTAAAACAATATGCTCGCGTGAATGAAAACGGTTGATATTGGCAGCGCGCGCGCTTTCAAATCCTAAGTCACTCTAAGTGCTCGCGCTAAATTTACAAAATTGGATATGCGCTACGTTGAACTGTACCTTAGAATGAATTTCCGCCGGTGCCTACATGTTGAAATTAGAAGATCGTCGCAAAGGCAAAGCCATACACGAACCTTACTAAACGTTGTAACCTTTGTAACACTGAAAAGTTTTTTTTCTGATCACTAAGCCGCACATGCCAACGCTAAACAGGCGCAATGAGCTAATTTCAACATGTAGGCACCGGGCACTTAGAGTGACTTAGGTTTTGAAAGCGCGCGCGCTGCCAATATCAACCGTTTTCATCACGCGAGCATATTGTTTTAACCGTTATATTATTTCAATAATTGAAACCGTTTCCATCACGTGCTTATTTAAACCGCTTTCATCACGCAATAATACTGTTGATGTAGACTTAACGGTTCAGTGTAAAATGGAGTTTAACTGAGTGGGTCACCTCTTCGGTGGCCTACGAAACAGTTCTGTATTCAACGTCCATCCACTCAAGATCTGAGTAGTTCAACTGAATATTCGACTTGAAGATTCGACTTGGCATTTTATTACTAACTAGTTTCGTACCGCACAACATGTGCGGCACTCATCAGATAAAATAGCCAAATGAAAAGTCCGTTGCAACGTACACTGATATATGATACGCGCGCGCAGGATTTGAATTAGAATAGACGCTATTGCGTGACAACGGGAGATTTAAAGTTGTTTAGTGATGAGTTCATTACGCTTGTTCAAGGTCGCTAGGTCAGGTCTACAAATGATAAAATATTTTTCCCACAAGCACAAATTACAGCGATTTGAAGCGGGGGTGAAGGGTGCAGGGATGGTAGAACTAAGATAGACGAATACTACAGGATAAGGTCCCTTGTTTCATCTATAAAGCATCACCCTCCTCCCCAATACCTATTCCCCCCAATTCTATATCTGAATTGTTGTTGTTTTACGGTTCTGATCTCTCACGAGATCGATTGGTCTCAACATTTGATCGATAGTCTTCGTCCGTGACTTAAGTAATAACAATTGCAAGGAGCGAATATAACTAACTGACTGATACTAGTATTTCTCTTTTCTATTCTATTTCATCTTTTGGGAACAAACCAGGCTGTAAGTGTCTCTTTTATTTTATTTAGTGGAGCGATCACTTCTTTTATATTCTTCTGTTGTTCTTTTATAAAGCCTGACTGTATAATTGCAGCTATTCTATATCTGAATTAGTTGTTTGATCTCTGACGAGCAGAGATCGATTGGTCGCAACACTCGATCAATAGTCTCCGTCGGCGACTAGTAATAGCAGAAGTTAAATAGGGTAAGGTCCCTTGTTTCATCTATGAAGCATTACCCACTTCCCACTCCTACCTCAACCCCGCTCCATGAGGAGCAAATATAACTACCTCCAGGTCATATTTTGCGAACGAAAGGTAAAGTGTGATTGTATAATTGCAGCTATTCTATATCTGAATTGTTGTTGTTCCGGTTCTGATCTCTGACGGGATCGATTGGTCCCAACACTTGATTGATAGTCTTCGTTGGTGACTAGAAATAGCAGAAATTAAATAGGGTAAATTCTCTAGTTTCATCTATGAAGCATCACCCTCCTCCCCCTATTCATATACAACAAAACAACAACAAACAAAACTTTATTAGACATATAAACTTAAGTACAGTTCCCCTGCAAATTAGCAAAAATGCTATTCGAGGCAGGGAAAGGTAATGTAATTGAAAATAACAAAGGTTAGACAATATAACAAAACAGAAGCTGATCTGTAGAGTTACAGATTATTTTATTCTATATCTGGATTGTTGTTTTCGCGCTCTGATCTGACGAGATCGATTGGTCTCAACATTTGATCGATAGTCTTCGTCGGTGACTAGTCGTGGCAAAAAATTGGATGACATTTGCCGCTAATTTTCTAACGCGTCCCCGGAACCCCAATTTGACCCTTAAAATCATAGCGAAAACGCAATTTTTGGAATGGAATTACGTTTCCGAAATCCACTCTCGGATTCGAGTAATGTGGTTATTAGTCTATCTGGAAACGTTAAAAAAATTTTAACTTAAAAAAAGTCCCGTCATTATATTTTGACCTTGAGATGACTAATGTCACGTAAAGGCTTGTATGGAGTTAAACCGCGCAGTCATCACTTTTTGTGGTATAACTCATTTTTATCAATAACGATTTGTTCAAGCATAAGCAAGCAAAAACAAATGATAAAAACCAACGTTTCGGTGTCATCATGACGCCATTGTCAAGGTAACTTGTGAATGAAATGTAAATGACAACAAGTATTTGAAGCAGTGTTTGCGCTAAAATTAACATAACAGAAAGTGCGAGAATAAAAATTTATGTAAATCCTTTCGCAGGAATGGAGTCCGATTGCACGTTCAGAATGGGTCTTTCTTGTTTGATAAACAACATTTCCTGCAATAAACAGTCAAACTTATTTGTACATTTTAATAGGCGTAATGTCAACATCCACACTCGGTTTTGAAGACACGGGGATATAGTGAACATTTTAGTGGGAAATTGATTTAGTTGGAGCGAAAAAAAACCGTCATTTTGCCATTTTGTTCAGTGCAATATGCTTCGAGTGAGCCAATTTTGGCGTCTATTTGTAACTTGCGCGGACTAGCGCCCAGGCCGTTCGAGCTCAACTGCGCATGAGCAATAGTTCATTTAGTAACTCGCACGCCCAGAGCCAATTTCTCCTTTAGGGGGCAATTTTATGGTATGTAACATTAATGCTTCCAACCCATGACTCATGAAAGACACAACAACAGTTTGTGGGATAAAAGGGAAGGGGATAAAGTTCTCCAGTAAAACACAATTCTCAAACAGGTCGAAGTAATAAAAAGCCACATGGCATCAAAGTCACAATCCTCTAAAGCCAGGTGGTCCTAAGCCCCCAACGATCTCCAGGGGTACAAATACCCATTTCCCCTCTCCTTCCACGAGTAGCAAATATTGAACATTTTAAACCTCGGAAGTACAAGTGGGGGGGGGGAGGGGGGGTGGTTGCCACCCCCCGCCTTAAGGTTTTTCTCCGATATTTTCAAGACCATTTAAGATTAGCACATACCGTTTTCCGTAGCTGTTCATTTATCCTTGAGACACATTTTGGTGAAGATTGGCGACAACCGGTTGCCATGGTAACGAGATATGACGTCATAAGTAACATGTTGTCAACCCATTTTTGAAGAAAAAAGCGTGTTTTTCACCTTTTTTCAGCGAAAAAACATATAAAATGCTACCGAAAGCATCAAAATGTTTGATTGTATGTTATTTTGCAACTCTAGCAGACAATATTTGCAATTTCCGCATTTTTCTGATAAATTTGAATTTTTAGCAAAATCCAAGATGGCCGCCACCTTGCCGGCCATTTTGGATGACGTCACGGACCCCCAGCAGTGCCCCAACCCAAAATATTACCTTATATTGTAGAGCACATCGCGGCGTATCTATTAGATGTAAAATATTTCCGAAATATTGCAACATCGCAAAAAACCAAGGGGGGGCGGGTGATTGCAACCCCCCCCCCCCCCCTTGTACCACGGTTGGGGTATACGTTTGCGTTTACGTCCGAGGGTTAATATAAATTTAAACAAGAGAGTTTCTTCGTAAGGGAATATATTATGGTGACTGTACACGTGAAGCAAGAGACGATAGTTGTGATCTATTTTCCAAGCACATTGGAAATATTTGCACGCGTGAACGTTGTTATTAATAATTTCAGCACAGTTCATGCCGAATAAAAGTAAAAAAAAAAAACAGCCGTTTCAAAATACTAACTGATACTGCTTTTTCTCTTTCTTTATTCTATTTCATCTTTTTGGAACAAACCCAGGCTGTAAGTGCCTCTTTTATTTTGTTTAGCGGCGCGATCACTTGTTTTTTAGTCTTCTATTCTTCAATTATAAAGCTTGATTGTATAATTGGAGCTATTTCTATATTTGAATTATTTGATCTCAACACTAAGTAATAGCAGAAATTAAATAGGGTAAGGTCTCTTGCTTCATCTGTGAAGAATTACGACCACACTCACCCTCGCCCTCTTTCGTCCGCGTGGAGCAAAATATTGAATATCTTAATAAATCAACTTCAACTTTTATTACTTCCATCACTTTTTGATACAATGTATATTCTAAATATTCTCAGTAACAAGCTTTAAAATCAAAGGTGATGAGGAGTCTATAGAAAAGCAGAAATGCTTGAAGTCATCATAGACCCTCTTCAACGGCCATTACATATCATAACTTTACGTTGAATGCTTGTTTTACAATTCAATTGAAGATTAAATGAAGGTTAAATTGAAGGTTAAACGAGAGGCTTTCCTCGGAAGGGAATATTATAAATGTTATATACGTGAAACAAGAGACGACACTCGTGATCCACTTTCCGAACGCATTGAAAATATTTGCAAATGTGACTGTTGTTAGTAATAATTTCAGCACAGTTAGAGAGTAAAAAACACAACCATTTTAAAACACCAACTGATACTGATTTTTCTCTTTAATCTTTATTTTGTTCTATTTCATGTTTTGGGAACCAACCAGTTGGTAAGTGTCTCTTATTTTGTTTAGTGACCTGATCGCTATTCAGGATAACTTTATTTGTATACCATTCCTTTGATCGTAAGTTCAGTTAAAAGTATAATATACCATGCTTTTTGAGCTTGTTGACTGGGTAGTCCACTCATGTCCAATATACCCGAACTGAGTCGGGTCGTCAATAAGCAAAGACGATCTGACTCAGCGGAATGCAGGTCGCGAAATCATCAACCTATTACTACCGGAAGTAAAAATCAATCTCGTGGATGGGAGAGTAAAAAATATCGGCGAATTGACTCAATCCGACTCGACCCGTCTAAGTAAAAGTCGACCCGACTCACCGGAAGTTATTTCGCGAGAGACTTAGAAAAATACGGCGAGAGTGTATGTGGGAGGGTGGAAAATATCGGCGGATCGAGACGACCCGTCAAAGTGAAAGTCGACCCGACTCAAAGAAAGTCATTTCGCGAGACACTTAGAAAAAAACTAAGAAGAAAGTACACAGGCATGTGTAGCTCGTTCTAGGCGTAACGCACTGTATAGTTCGTTTTAACCCTATTCAGACCGGGGGGGTGGCGGAAAGTGCCCGCGCCGACTTTGAACGTTGATAACTTCTAAGCCTTTCTACCTACAGCCTTGAAACTTCTCGACTTTTCCTAAAATTTATCTGTGAACATTTTGGCAGAAAGTATGTTGTCAAAGAAAATTTGGAGGCGTTTTCATGGTAACCGTAGTTAAAGAGGCTTTGTTGTAGTACTTTCAAATTTCACTTTTTTCTACCTTTCATCGCAAATTTTTTATTTTTGTTTTTTACTCTTTGCTTGATTTAAATGTTAATCTTTTAATTTTGAGTGATTTTGGGTAATTTTAGCGCATATTCCGTGCTCAGGATACGATATTCCAAATCCAAGATGACGGATCCAAGATGGCGGATCCAAGATGGCGGATCCAAGGTGGCGGCTCCAAAAAATATTCGAAATTTATTTTCTTTTTTTTTTTAATGTTGTTTTTTCTTTATTTTTTGTTTGTTTTTATGTATTTTTTTAGAATAAATACAATTTCTCGCCTTTTGGACGTTTTCTTGCACATCTGACGTCATATTGACGTCATGATGACGTCACATGAACTGTCATGGTAACATAAAAAGTTGTTGTTATACAAATGTTTAAACAATTACAGAGTAAGAAAATTGATACTTCCCTTAGATTGTGGTTTAATTACAAAAATTAAAACATCAAAACAAATATATTTTTATGACGTCATGATGACGTCATCATGTTGCTACAAGTTACAAGTACCAATATATACATTAAAAATGTTTTCCAACATCATCAGAGAAAACATTATTGTCATTATTCTAAACAATTTAGAGATAGGTACGGCAAACACTTTCTGTGAATGAACTGTCAATATATGACGTAATTGTGACGTCATAGAAATTGTCATGACAACATAATTATGTGGATCGATAGAATTTCGGACATACAATGTCTCCTGAAAATTTGGTGTCCATACCTACTTTCCTGTAGAAGTTACGAAGGGGGGGGGGCGGAATCCGCCCCCCCCCCGGTCTCAGAAGATCCAAAAAAGCCCGCGCTAACTTCACATGCACTCGTTCTATTAATTAAAGCGTAAGGCCAAGTGCTACTCACGCGCTAACTGACGCCAACAAACCAAACAAGCAAAGTACACATGCAACGATGTTTGTGTGTTTGCAATTAGACTGAACAGAAACAAGGCACAAGCATCGCCTGATGAAAACTAGCAGTAATAGCAGTCGAAACGTCGCGATCAACATCTTAAAGTGACTCCATCGTGAGACAAACGAAAAAAAAGCGTTTACCTATCAGTTTCATAATATAATGTCAACCATTTTTTTATTTTTCCCCGGACAATAGAGGTTTTGCACGACAGCCATGTTGCATGGCAAGAACAATAGAGTCCTCTCCCTATGGGAAATAATGTTCTTTCTAATGCATAACATTTTCATTGTTCCTGCCATGCAACATGGCTGTCGTGCAATACCTCTATACAGTCGGCATTGAGTTATGTTGTTTAGATAACATCAACATAAAAACTTATCCTTTCATAAAGTAACATTGCCCAGGGAAAAATAAAAATTGTTGACATAACGAAACTTCTTGTGAAAAATTGGTATGGGAGAATGGAAGGAATTTGGACTACAAATAATTCATCAACCCGGGACCAACAAGCACGGTATGTTCCATTTTCAACTGAACTTACCGATCAAAGGACTGGTATACAAATGTAGTTATCCTGACAAGCAATGATTTTGTATACGGAAATAAAATCACTCTAAAAATCTTACTGAACTTTTCTTCCCGTGATACGAATACTTCGATCGTGCACGAAACAATGGCGGGACAAGTAAAATTTGTATGGAAGGCCGCTTGTCACTAATACTTTTTTTTTGTCTTTCCCCGGCACGAGTCGTCCGGATTTAGGACAGATCTGAAATAGCCGTTATGTTCGGATTTTGATTTTCTGGATACATTATCACTAAGATTTCAGTGAAAAGTCCCTATTTGTTTTCAAGAATCCAGATTTGATTCCCCCCCCCAAAAAAAAAGACAAGTTCTATTCTCTATCGATGCGCTCAGCCGAATAGAACACATTTCCCATGTAAACACTAGAGACAATTGGAGAGGGCCGACCAGCAATCTGGACCAGCCATTTTATTTACAGTAAAGAAAAACTCTTACAATGTCTGTCTGCGTAAGCGCATCGCAAACCATGGCACCCGTAAGGGAGTCTGTTCTAAAGACATTATTGATCGTAAATGGTACGGAAAATTAAAAGTTTACGTAAAGTTATAGCGGTGATTAAGCCGGATACGACAAACCAGTGGAAAAAACTCCTAATACGGAGAAAAAGCTGGAATCGTATTCTCCAAACCAATGCAGAACCACCTTAACTCCTGGAGTTTAAAGGTTGAAAATAACAACTAGAATGGTTCAATGCTGTTTATAGCGGTACATACATGTAGCCATTTAAAGACCAGGCTTCAGCTGATATTGTACGAACACAACTAGAAGATCTGAGTCAGAAAATTGGCAGGACCATCCAGCCTGTGTTTGTCAGCCAGAAGATCAAACAACATCTGAAATTGCGGGAAGTTAAACCATGTCCTCACTGCATACTCATTACCTCACCGCGTAAGACTAAGTTATGGGAAGAATCCGCGACTGCGGAGGCAATAGGCACGCAACGATGATATACACTAAGCTTGTAAACCGCCACCAGGGGAGGTGGGTGGGTCGCGAAAGTTGACGGTCGTCCCGGAGTACCGATGAAATGACCACGTTTTAGGCGGAGCGACCAAATTTATACTCCGGGAGCGCAAAGCACTACTACCACTACAAGCGTGCGCAATCACGGGGGAATGCGAAGATATTACTTAAACTTCCGCTATGAGCTAATTAATTATGCAGCGAGAATAGTACCATATCGTCACTGCATACTCATAACCTCACCGCGTAAGACTAAGTTATGGGAAAAATCCGCTCCTGCCCCCACCATTAGGACATAAACTACGGAAATAAAAAACCTCCAAGTGAGTCTTTTTAAGAAATGAAACATAAACGAAATAGCATCATAACTCGGAAAAAATTCCGAGTTCCAGACAGGATTCGAACCCACGACCCTCCGTGATCTAGTCGGATGCTCTACCACTGATCTACTAGAACTCTGTGGCGAGCAAGGGTGAAATGTGGGCTTTGACTGGAACCGCATTGCGCGGTCACACAGCCAAATAACTTAACACATATGACTCATAACTGCATCGCGCAGTCACATTAACCCTATTCAGACCAGTAAAATTGTGATAACTCTTACACCGAAATAGCTATGAGGCTAAAATTTTCTGACTTTTCCTAGAATTTATCGTCAGTGTGATTAACCATGTTGCCATGGTAACCGGTTTTTGACACATTGGTTTTCAAAATATTAAAATATGGTGATTTTTTTTTATTTTAAGATCTTGTTCTTTGACTTATAGTGCATTTTCTTGTTAGAATAGTTTTTCTTGGGACTAGTTCTTGAAAGACATCAACAATTTTTAACATCAAATATTTGGGGGGGAGGGATAGGTAAATTTTTGCTCTCTTTTACTTATAGACAAACATTTTGTACTATTTATTAAATAACGCTTCTAAGTTCATTGTTTGGATAATAAACATTAGTTTGATACGTGTTTTATACATTCTGATCCTTTTCTCTTCTAGATATTATTTAAATTTTAATTTAAACAAAAAAAAAAGGAAATCCAAGATGGCGGATCCAAGATGGCGGATCCCAGATGGCGAACAATAATTTCAAAATCATAGTTTTATCGCCTTTTTTTGTTTTTTCTCGCTTTACAAGTGTGTCCTTGTTTGTATTTATTATGTCTTAATATTAAAGAGATGATTTTACAGTTATATTTGATATTTTAAGTATCTGGATGGAAAATATCAAAGAAACGTTGGAAAAACAAAAATGACGTCATTGTGACGTCATTATTGGGTGTGGTAGGTCAAAACTGGGTGTGATGTTTCCATGTATGGAGATGAACGTTGTGTGAAAATTTCATGGTCCTAGCCTTACTGGTTCCAGAGATATAAAGGGGGGGCCGAGGAGCCCCCCACCCCCCCCCCCCCCCCCCAGTCACAGATTGCCTAAAAAAGCCCAGTCTGAATAGGGTTAAGGCATATCGAGGATGCAACCAACCAACTTCCAAGTTTATGTTTCATTTCTTAAAAAGACTCACTTGGAGGTTGGTTGGTTACATCCTCGATATGCCTTAATGTGACCGCGCGATGCAGTTATGAGTCATATGTGTTAAGTTACGCCCCCGTATGAAGGATATTGCAGACTTCTTCCCTGAGATCGCTCCACATTACGTTTGATCCTATTGCGGCCGCGTTCACGTAGCGCCTCCTTCTCAGCCGCACGAATTTTCTTGTCGTTTTAAGGACTCAGAGCCACAGCGTTACTCCCGTAGAGTTTCACGGATAACCAACTGGCCTCGAAGGAGTCTGCAATTCTGATTTTACGGTTCCTTTCCTCCAAGCAATCGATAGCTTCGCGTATTAATGGTTCCTTTTCTTCGGCTGTCTTGACGATAAGCGCACTCTGCAACTTGGTCAATAACCCAGGAGTTGAACTTGTAGCTCTTCTCGTTACCGGAGTACTTGAATGTGACGTCCGCTTCCAACTTCAGTTGTTTGGATATCTGAAAAGCGGAATCTGCTGCCTCGCTGGCTTTGCTAAATTGGGAGGACAATTCGGTTTTATGCTGGCGAAGCTGGTCTAGTAAAAAAAAAAAACATAAATTGGTGGAAGTCATTACGAGTCGCTGCTTCGTTAACCTGCGCTTCTTCGGTCATAACTGGTAAAATTACCCCAAGCGAAATTGTTGGATGGCTGATTGGCGTCAAGTGAAAAGCACGAATCAAGGAGTGGTACAAATAGGCAAAAACGGCGAATCCACGCGCACCTTTTACATGTATTAGTCCGTTTAATGCAAACTCCCTGTCTTTAAGTTGTACGAAGTGGTATGGAGCTGGAACTCAATACAGATCTTTTACGATATTCAAGAGGAATTATTTATTTATTTTTTATGATTTTTCTTTAAAGAAATTTAAACCCGCCTACCCCATGGCCTACCCCATGTTTTGTCTCTACCCCAGCCGTAGTAACAAATCGTTTAAAAAGAAGAGAATCTGGAGTGATGCATGTACTTTGCTTACAAGCAGAACATTTTCATTTGAAAGGTCTTTATATCTGCAGCATTGTGCAGCGATGTACTGCAACCTTAAGCATCGCTTGTAGTTGGTTGTAGTCTGTTTACGTCTTATCCTCATTGCAGATTTCAAGTAGCGGCTTGCAGCGCTGCTTTAGCCTGGCAAAATTTTACAGCGCTTTCGCAGTGCATGATATTTTGGGTTGGCTGCTTGAGCGACTCACGAGCACTGCTTTAGAGACGCTTATATAAAAGCTGTTCAACCATAAAAGTGAACTACTGCAGCGCTGCAAGTAATTTGTACGATATTTAATATTTTTAGGTGTATGCTGTCAACAGTATATTCCATTTTGATGACTGCATCAGAAGCCAAACTACAGTCATTCGACAGCAACATTTGCGCTGCTAAATGACTGCAGCCTCGCTCCAGCAGAACATAGTTCTGTGCAGTCAAATGACAGCCTGCAGTCTTTTGTTATTTAAAATCTGTAAGATGCCTGTAATTTCACTGCTATAATCGGCTGCAAAAAGGATGCCCGTCAAAGTTAATTCAAATTGCAGTCATTTTACAGGGATTTCATTTTCGTACAGGAATTATTCTACATCTGATTTCCGACGAGATCGATTGTTCTCAACACTTGATCGATAGTCTTCGTCGGTGTCGGTGACCCCCTCCCTCGCCATCCCATTCCCACCCCCCCCCCCCCCCCCCCCTTTCTTCCTCCGGGAGCAACAAATATAACTAACTGATACTGATTTCTCTTTTTTTATTCTATATCATCTTTTGGGAACAAACCAGGCAGTAAGTGTCACTTTTATTTCGTTTAGTGGCGCGATCACTTCTTTTATATTCTTCCATTGTTCTATTATAAAGCCTGACTGTATAATTGCAGCTATTCTATATCTGAATTATTGTTGTTTTCCGTTCAGATCTCTGACGAGATCGTTTGCTCTCAACACTTGATCGATAGTCTCCGTCGGTGACTGTTTATAGCAGAAATTAAATAGAGTAAGGTCTTTTGTTTCATGTACTGTATGAAGCATTACAACCACACACCCTCTCGCCCCCTCTCCCCCCGCAAGGAGCAAATATTGAATATTTTAATAGCGGAGCTCTGCGGGCCGAAACGCGCGGAGCCCCATACTCATAGAACTAATCCTATGCCCGTCATTTTTCATGGTCATGGCTAGCGGAATGTTTCGCGGGTGCGTGGGCCGCCCAACGTGTTGGACAGGGCTAGTTCGCGGGCGCGTATGACGTCGCAAAACATTAGCGTATAACGCCACACAACATTCGAGACCGAGATGTTTGTTTTCTTTACGGATTTCACAACCAAAGAAGCCGAGATTTAAAGAATTTCCAAGCAAGCGAGGGACTTAAAGGTAAAACAGATTACATTTTTCGACGAGAATATATATAGATATCAATCTGTGATTGACTTTTCCTTTGTTCTTGTGTAGTTTTGGAGAATTGTTTTTGAAACGTGCTTAAATTCAGTTGTATCGATGTCTTGAATTTCATCCGGCAGCTCGAACTCGATGCCCTATAAATGGTACGCGTTTTGCTTTTAAACATAAACTAATGGAGATTTGAATAAAAGTTTTCAAAACAAGATTGTGGTGTCCATTTTTATGTTTGTTCATTCATTACATAGATTGAAAAGCGATTTTATAGTTCTGCTGGTCTATCTTCACTTGCGTCGCCTTATGCAAATATGTTTGTGAATTTTTGCAATTTTGATTTCTAAATCAGTTTCTCGGGCAAGTTTTGACAAGCAACAACTGTATTTTATTCGGAAAGTAGTCGTACTATTGTAGACGGAGAAAAAGTTGTTTTTGTGAACTTTAGTACGATCTAAATGTACTGTGCAGACGGTCGCGTAATTGTTTTTGAGAATTGCTATAATTGTAAAATAGCCCGGTCGTCAATCTTAATTCTTGTGCTTCCGACCTTTTACCTTAGATAAGTTTCACCTTAGTTAAGCTTGTTCAGAGCGACGCTGTTAGGCTCAGCCTATATATATATATATATATTAACATATTTAAACGAGAGACGTTTCTCCGAAGGAAATGTTATAATGTACTATACGTGAAACAAGAGACGATACTTGTGATCCAGTTTCTGAAAAAATTGGAAATATGTGCATAAGTGAACGGTGTTAGTAATGATTTCAACTTAGTTCAGAGAATAAAAACAGTCATTTCAAAAATACTAACTGATACTGATTTTTTTTCCTTTTTATTCTATTGCATCTTTTGGGAACAAATCAGGGTGTAAGTGTCTGTTTTATTTTGTTTGGTGTGCCGATCACTTCTTTTATATTCTTCCATTATTGTAAATAGGGTTGGGTCTCAAGTATTATCCCCTCCCACCCCCTGCGAGGATCAAATGTTGAAAATTTCAATTCCTTGCGAAGCGAGATTTATATATTTGTCGCGCATGGATCGTTTTAGGGCGGTCGAATCTCGCGTTGGATTCGCGTGTTCCCCTTTTTTTTCTGTTATACATATTTTTTTATTACATATCAAAGTGACTCTCTTACCCTATCAATCACACGCATTTTACTCTACCGGAAGCTAGGGTTCACTATCGACAATTTCGCACATGAATTATTCTTCTGTACTGTGTAGATGGCGGATGGTCATATTGGAACGCCTGGGGAAGCTGCAGTGTAAGCTGTGGTGGTGGATCACAACTACGCAAACGCTCCTGTACTAATCCTCCCCCTCGTTCCAGTTACTGTGGTTGTGGAGGTGGCTCGGCTCGGCAGTCACGATCATGCAAATCACAAAAATGTCCAAGTAAGAAGGCAGAGCCTTTAAGAGCCAATGTCAGCAAAAACCAGACCAAATTGAAAAATTCCGGCCACGGCTGGAAAGTCAACCTGCCTTTATTTTCGGTCTAAAGCTTAATATTAATGAGTTTCATAATGTTCTGTAATTAATTTTTCATTTCGCGGCCCCGGGCCGTGAAAACAGCCGTTCAGACAGGCGAAAATGGTCGACCACAAAAAAGTCGCTCGCGTGAATCAAACGACCTCATATCTGATCAAACACGACCTCAAATCTGATCAAACAAACACTCAATTCCGCGAAAATAGATACTTACCACCTC
The DNA here is from genome assembly GCA_022457155.1 of Cladopsammia gracilis. Taxonomy (NCBI): domain Eukaryota; kingdom Metazoa; phylum Cnidaria; class Anthozoa; order Scleractinia; family Dendrophylliidae; genus Cladopsammia; species Cladopsammia gracilis. The sequence continues at coordinate 27,476 of JAJGOT010000720.1, read as the reverse complement.
ATACAGAGCAGTTTTCATTTTCTGAAGGGTGGTTTTGACAGTCTGGCAACACTATTTTGAAGAGCAATTTTCAGCTCTCGCGACAACGGTGGTTTTACCACGATAATGAAATTCGGATTTGTGAAAATCAGCATTTTCCAATCATCTATCGATCTATGGCAATAAGTTACTAAGATGTCCCTCTTGAAGCCCACATAATATTTAATCTGGGTTTTTTAGTCAGCGCTTTAGAATTCTTCTTTGAATGGGAGCGTGAAATTTGATATTTTGCTACAAATTGTCCACATGTAAGTATTTGGTACCGACCAGTTTGCGTGTATAACTGAAGCCAAGTTTCTTCATATCTGTTTATATAGCATCCCGACCTCATATTAGCAAAACGAAAACCCATGAAAGACAAATCATTGCAGATAAAGCTATTTTTTAGTGAAATAGCAGAATTGTTGGTCGCATCAAGTAATCACATTCCATTAATGTCAGGCCAAAGTTTTCTCACGAAATCCTCTTTCGATTAACAAACCCTTACCTGCGCGAATTTAGTTTTCCGAGTTAAGCTTTGTAGGTCTTATATTCATTTGTAAATCTTCGCTCGGTTTAGCCATCCAATATCGTAAAAAGATCACCTTCAAAACTTTGATATACAAAACTGTACTGAGCGAGCAGCATAACCAAGGTCACAGCATTGCGTGACTGCTAATTATAGATGACACTTAGAGTTGACACGTCACACGAAATTTCGATGATGGTGTTCAAAAAAGTCAAAACTAAAAAGATGTTATTTGGGGATTTTCTCTTTTATTTCTTTACTTTATTTTTTACTTTAATTTGTAAATAACCAAAAGACTATGAGCTTATCTTAAAAGTTATTAGGTGTTTCCAAGAAGGCCAGATTTCAGCACCAAAACTGCCATTTTCCAAGAACCCTTTCTAATCAAGGAACTTTTGCATGTGCAATCCGGCTTTTACTTTCCACTTTTCTTCCTCGCTTTCTACGTATGCTGTACGAATAGTTGATGTATATTAGGTCAGAGAGCTGACTGACTATCTTTGGGATGATCTGGATCCGGATCACTGATCCAAGGTCACTCGGATCATGCTGCATCAAAGGAACCGATAAATCCTTGTTCAGAGTGAATTCATCGGTTCCTTTGATGATTCATGATCCGAGTGATCTTGGATCAGTGATCCGTATCCAGATCATCACAAGGGAACACAACTCTAGGATACTACTGATTCTTCCTTCCACAAGGATTTTTAACAGCCGCTCTGAGTAACAGTGTACAACCAAAAGGCTACGTAGTGGACCTATAGCGGCCTACTTCGTTTTGGAGGCGCCCTAACGTGATCTAGAAGTTTCGGGTGATATAACACGCTAATCCTACGCGATTGCAGAAAATTCTTACGGACATTTATAAGTTATCGTACCCAAGCCCCAGCTCCTCAGATCCCACGAAAGGGGCTTTGCTAACGGCCATTTGAGGGCGTTCGCTCGTATTGGCTAATATCCAGTGTTTAATGCGAAAAGGCGCACAGAGTACTTTCTTATCCGAGTTGTGGTATCTGTGGAATTGTCATCTGTAGTAAGTAGCGAACAGGGTTCAGACCGCCATGTGGTCTAGGGGAAGAACATCGCGCATAGTGACTAAATCAGCAAAATAGGTGTGGAGCTAGGAGGAAAATTGGAGCGCTTCGCCGTCGTTGGCACTTCTTAAACTTACTGGGGTCACTTTCTGCAGTAGCTCCCCTAATAGCTTTCTGCGTTTGGAGCATACATCCAGAGTTAAAAAGTTTTCTTGTAATTTCTCTTCTCTGTGTTACCAATTTCTCGTTAACATTAAACGAAAAAGTGTACTTACCTATGCCAGCGGCAATGAAGAGGCCTGTCTCCAAAGTACAAGTTGGGAAGCAGCTTGACTCATTCCTTTTTCCGCCTTTTGTCGCTTTCCAACTGCTTCGTTGTGTTGTGTTGAGACAATATTAGGGGTATAGATCATTTAGCAGGGCTCCGCCGCCAACCAACACCAAGAAACGTTGATGACCTGGACAAATTGTCCACAACTCTATGTTTTGCGGTGACGTAAAGATGTCCGATCTCGCTAAGATGAGCTCCACCTCAGTTTCAGCACCACTGAACGAATGTTTAGCCTTGTGACTACTGATAAGAAAATTAGAAAATAAGAGACAGAGATTAGAAAATAAATAAGAGATTAGAAAAGTAATGAGACAGTGTGGAAGTTTAGTTTCTGCTATTATTCAATAGCTCGTTCACTTGCACCAACTTTAGCTAAAACACTTGGATTATCAGCCCTTGCTGGTTTAGCAAGTGAAGGAGCAAGTCAAGTTGTTAAAAAGATAAGTGGTAGCGGTCAAACAGGTGGAATTTAATTCCACAAGATAAAATTCAAAAACTTATTGATCTTAAAAATTTACTTACTAATAAACACAAACAAGACATATTAAATGCTCTTCAATCTGGTGGATTATTAGGAACATTATTAGCTAGTATTGGTATACCTCTTGCTATTGAAGTTATTAAAAAAAATATACTGGAAAGAGAGCACCAAGAGTAGGAAGACCAAAAGCAGGAAAAGGAGCACCAAGAATAGGAATGTATGAACCACCTCCACCATTTATAGGTCAATGGGAAAAAAATACTGTTGGTATGGGAAAAAGTCCACAAAAAAAAAAAAAAAAGAAAAAGGACTTTTATTAGCGAAGAACAGTTCATTCAACGACATTCCAATTCTCGGAACAATATTATAAAACCAAAATTCATAAACAAACCATTAAGTAATGTTGATTTAATGAAATGGATAAAATATTTAAAAATTCCAAATTTCAAAGGTATATATTCAAGAGATGAAAATATGCTTAAAAATCATAGTCCATGTATAATAAATCTTGATTCATATGAAAATGTTGGAACTCATTGGGTTTGTTGTGTTCCATCTGATGATAAGAAATTTATATCGTATTTTGATAGTTTTGGAATGGGTTATCCTGAAGAATTTAAAACTGGTGGAAAACCAATAATTTACAACTCAAGTCAATATCAAAACATTAAAAGTGTTCTGTGTGGTTATTATTGTCAACATGTTCTTCATCAATGGTCAATGAATAAATATTTTTATGATATATTAAAACCATTTAGTTTAAGTGATACTATGTATAATGAAAGATTTATGAAACAATTTTTTTTTAATAGAATAATTAACCTTTTTTATAACAATGATTGGTATAAAAAATCAAACATATATACTTCCCTTTATCAATCCTCTTAATGTTTTAAGTTTTCTCTTTATTTTCAAAACTATAGTAATTATTCAAATTTCTTATTTCATTCTCTATAAACTTTACTCTATTTTCCATTTTTAATTTTATAAATTATATAATCTTAACCCTATTCAGACTGAGCTTTTTTAGGCAATCTGTGACTGGGGGGGCTCCTCGGACCCCCCCTTCATATCTCTGGAACCAGTAAGGCTAGGATCATGAAATTTTCACACAATGTTCATCTCCATACAAGGAAACCTCACACCCAGTTTTGACCTGCCACACCCAATTATGACGTCACAGTGACGTCATTTTTGTTTTTCCGACGTTTCTTTGATATTTTTCCATTCAGATACTTAAAATATCAAATATAACTGCAAAATCATCTCTTTAATATTAAAACATAATAAATACAAACAAGGACACACTTGTAAGGCGAGAAAAGACAAGAAAGGCGATAAAACTATAATTTTGAAATTATTGTCCGCCATCTTGGATCCGCCATATTAGATCCGCCATCTTGGATTTCCTTTTTTTTCGTTTAAATTAAAATTTAAAAAAATATCTAAAAGAGAAAAGGATCAGAATGTATAAAATAAATAGTACAAAATTTTTCTCTATAAGTAAAAGTGAGCAAAAATTTACCTACCCCTCCCCCCAAATATTTGATGTTTAAAATTTTTGATGTCTTTCAAGTACTAGTCCCAAGAAAAAACTATTCTAATAAGAAAATGTACTATAAGTTAAAATAAAAGATCTTAAAATAAAAAATTCACCATATTTTGATATTTTGAAAACCTATGTGTCAAAAACCGGTTGCCATGGCAACATGGTTAATTACACTGACATGTCATGGATACCAAAATGTTTCTAGATACATTCTAGGAAAAGTCAGAAAATTTCAGCCTCATAGCTATTTCGGTGTAAGAGTTATTACAATTTTACTGGAGGGGGGTTTCCCCCCCAGTCTGAATAGGGTTAATAATAAAATGAAATCTTATTGCGTGAATGAAAAAAAAAAAATGATTGTGTAGATCCGAGTGGTTATAAAACAGCAAAAAATGTTAGATTAACGTTTTTCTGTAAATGTGCTTCTTATGGAATAACAAAAACACGATTTGTAAAGAAACAGGGAAACTAATAAAGCCTTCTTCTTCAAAAGCACAAGAAGGAGAAGGCTTTGGTGAATTAGCATTAACAGGTTTTACTCATGCAATTCCTTGGATGGCTAAAAAAACAGTTGAAATGAGTAGATATGGAGTAAGTGAATTAATGAGAAATAAAAACATGCAAAAAAGCATTAGATTATGCTTTGGATAAAGCAAAACCATTTTTACAAAAAACAACTTCGGTTATGATGGATCAACTAAGTACTAAAATAAGACCAAATATAAAATATAAAACTGATAGACCTGATCTTGATGGTGGATTAATTGATATTCATAAAATGATTGGAAAATTACCAAAACCTAAAGGTGGTTGGACTCCTGGACAATATAAATATATGGGTCCCTATAATCCTTTGAAAATCAATTAAAATATAATCCTGAAACAGGTGAAGTATTAGAATGGTATGTTAAACCTTATAATAAAGTAGATGAAATTGCTGCTTATCATGATATATGTTATGATATGGGAAAAAATAAAAATGCATATGATAAGGAAAGTAGGTGGTAAAAGAGACTTCTGAGACACCCTCAAATTCCCCTGAATTTCACACAAATATTTCCTGCAGATTGTCACACATAATACATTATTTATCATCAGTCCAAATCAACAGATACCACGCAATTCTGATGAGTTTGAGCAGATTTGATAAAATGACAAGTTGTGTGGAAACTGACAGAAATTGTTGAATTTGTCAGATTTGTTGGGTCTGAAATATTTGTGTGAAATTCAGGGGAATTTGAGGGTGTCTCAGAACTCTCTTTTACCACCTACTAAAGCTAAATTCAGCACAAGACAAAATCTTGAAATTGGCCAATTTCAAGATTTCTCCGCTGAATTTCCGCACAAAAAAATCAGCCATTTCCCAAAATCTCACGCTCATTTGGGGAGAATATTTCTCCCAGTCTCCAATGCCCCAAAGCCAGCGTATCAATTCCATTGCCCAAAATCACTCTTTTGTCATCTTCCGCGCTCAGCGCAATTTTGGTCATGTTTTCCGTGAACAAATGGTGCCCTCTGCTGCGGAAGATACTTTGCCTCCTGAGTTGCTTTTGTTTTGTCCTCAAACATTTCACAAAGTTTGCATGTCTCAAACTCTTCCTGATCATGCATTTTTTCACTCCTTTTGCCTTTTGTTCCTCCGTGGTTTCTGCATTCTCTTCAATCAGGAGAGAATACAGTTTTGGTCTCAGGGCGACAAATTCTGTCAAAATGGCACCCTCGCATTCATCTTTCATCAACCCAATCTTTTTCTTGTTCCCTGGCACGATTGGCATTCCATTCAACACTGCCGGATGCTTTGGGGAAAAATCATTTGTGTCAAACCATTCTGCCACATCCTTCGCAATGTCCGCAAAAAAATCTTCCGTTTCAATCTCCAGCACCAAAGAATCTGTGTCGGTATACAGGAGAGAAACATTTTCCCACTTTTTCTTCACATATTTATAGTGAAAATCATACATCAAAAGTTTGGACAAATCCAAAATTGACATCCCAACAAAGATGGGTTTTGACATAACCCCCCCTTTTTGCTCATCTTAACCGCAATCAGAAATTCATCGAAAATTTTCACATCGGCGAAGTTGCATTTATTCACCAGCTTTTCTGCCCTTTCCGCATCTTTCACCAGTTCAATCGTGACTCGATTTCTCAGGTTTTCTATGGTTTTCCCAAAAGACTGTGTTGTTCATGAGTTTGAAGAAATCTTTTTCAAACTTCGTTTTTCCCTTGGATCTCAGGGCAGTGTTTTTGTCAATATAACATTTCATAAATGCTGCTTCTTCAAATTTTATTCCTCGCCTGATCTTTTTCAACTTCATTCCCTGAGAAAGATAAAACGCCAGATTGCGCCCATGTAAAACCATGCCTTCTTTATCCTCCAGATTTTGCGTGAGTTTTTCAATCCCACCCAGCGCCAGTTTTTCCGGAGCCAGGGGAAAATCATTATGCTCGTCATGCAATTCTGGGGGATAAACGAGATCAACTTCAAGAATGCAGCCTTGTCCTTCTGTTTTCACAAACTTTTCCCAGTTTTGCAAATCTTCTTCGCTCATCCATTGGAATTTCCCAACTGGAAGAGGCTGCGACATGGCCCATCCATAAAGGTTGTTTGCGTCCAAATAAACCAGGAAACGAGATGGTTCATTTGGATTGAAATTTTTCATATATTGATTGTTTGCTTTCGCAAATCGCTTGAATGCATTTGCGTTTCCTCCCCTGACTCCTTTTTCAATCATCAACAACTGTTCCACATCATCTAGAAGTTCCAACTTCACTCCGGTCACTTTCAGCATTGCATCCCAAGCCAACCCAGGGGTGGTAAAATAGTGCGCGGGATCCAGTTCATAGTTTTCTTCGCAAAGTTTTCTGAAACTTTCCATGACATCTGCAAGCAGCAGCACATCCGTTTTCAGATAAAGATCGTGAAATTCGCCCATATTTTTCACTTCAAATTCTTCCCAGACTCGCTGGGCATGGGCAAAATCTTCATCTGAGACTTTTTCCTGATTCAATCTGGAGAAAAAAGCGGCTTTCTTTGGCAGTTGTTTCTCAAACTTATCAAACCCATCCATGAATTCATAGGGGAAGACTCCTTTTCGCCGCATCAAATCACTTTTCTCACCAAAAAATCTGGTGATTTCTTTCAATTCTTCTTTGGAGAGATTTTTTGCCAGCGAGTCCAATCCTGCCAGCGTGAATTTGAAGGAATCCAGAAATCGAATTTCATGTTTCACTGAAAAATTTTTCCCTTTCTCCTCATTCCATTCTTTTTTCAACTCGAATTTCAGGGAAAAGGAAATATATTTCTCCTCGTTGTTGGGAATGCATGTCACGCTCAAAACTTCATCCATTGTCCCCAAAGCTCGCACAAAAAGATGGGCGTCATAGTTTGCCAGATTGTGAAAAAACACAGGGGTGAATTTTGGCCTTTGAAACTTCAGGTTGCAAGATTGATGCGCTGCTCCCCTGAATTTTCCTGAAAAGTGACAGTGATCCCTCACCTTAGACAGACTTTTTTCTCCAAATTCTTCTCGACACAGCCAGCACACTTCCGCTTCTCGAAATGATTTCCATTCTTGGTTGGTCAGGGGAATCATTTCCTTTTTCGGCAAATTCAAGTGAGCTTCTCTCACCCTGGAAATCAATTCCCGAATAAACTCTTTGGGAAGTTCTTCATTTTCATTTGCAGCTCTTTTCAACACAGGCTTCATTTGCAAAAAACGGGGAAACGAGATGAAACGCAAATCCGCAGGGAATATGCTCGTGGGTTTTTTGAGTTCCTCCCAGCGGTTTCAAAATTGACTCAAAATCTGCATATCCCACAACAGGCAGATGCATCATTTTTGGGAAGTTTTTGAAGGAACAAGTTCCTCCTGGAAGTTCAATTCTCGCGGCTTCAAAATCTCCGCAAATGGTTTTGTGTTTCTCCAGACTTTCCACTCTGGGAAATGAATTGAGGCATCTTTTGCAGAAAAATCTTTCATGCCCATTTCGCGAAACTTGAGAGCTTGCCAAGCGGGAGAAATTTTTCACCAGACAATAATGCGTTTTGAATCCTTCTGTCAGCAGAATCAAATCCACATGAAGTCCCCTTTCTTCCTTGGTGATTCTCAGGGGAAAAACAAATCCATTCCAGCCAAAAACGTTCACTGAAATGTCAGGATTTTTGGCCTCAAAAAACTTGATTTTTTCCACGGCCATGGGAAATTCGCAACCATCCCGATTCATCTCTTCTGTTTGTTCACGCAAAGTCGGTGTGATTCTTTCCGGATGAACTTTGACCATATTTGCGGCTCTGCCCAAGCACCATTTGAAACACATCTCATCTTCATTTTGCATGTTGATCACGGCTTTCTTGTTTGCCAAATCAGCAGGCAGTTCAATCCACCCAGATCCTCGCAGGGGGTTCCAGCGCACAAAATGAATTTCCAAACGCAAAACTCTTTCAAAAACCCAATTGGATCCCCTGCGATTAAAGTTTTCCAAATTTTCAATCATTTCTCTGATCATTTCATCCAAAATCTCTGGGTTGTTCCCCAAATTCCTTTTCTGCCGGGAATGGAAAAATGGATTTTCAATCACTTCCTCCCCAGAAGCCAAGTTTGTTTGGGACATTTCCACATTCAAAACGCATTTCACTCTTGTTTGTGGATTTTCTCGCAGGAGCCTGAGAACCAACCATCTTGCTTTCCGGAAAAACTCTTGGGGAGAAATGGAATCATCTCCTTGAATAAAAAATTGTCTCGCGAATCCTCACAAAGCGGATTTTCCTTCTTCCACGACCAACCTTTGTTCCCACAATCTTCTGACTTGTTCTTTCAATCTTTCCACTGCGGGATTGGCTCTTCTCCGAACATCCGCGTCATCCACACTTTCCAACCAATTTGTCCAATCGATAACCGTATCTACATTTTCTTCAATCGCTCTGGAAATGACTCTGGGGGGAACAATTCTTCTTTCCGGAATCAAAAAAGGCACATTAATTTCAGGATTTTCGTCATCTAGGTTGGCTCGTCTTTTTCGAGTTTTTGGCTGATTTTTTCCCCCTCCTTGCCAAAGATTTTCAACTAAAAATTTCACCAGGTCAATTTTCTTCAATCGCGACCAACCTCGCAAATTTGTCGATCGCGCAAAGGATTGCCATGCAGCTAAAGACATTTTTAATGGAGAAAAAAACCTTTTTTCCCCATTTAAAATGAAGTTTTCAATTCAGGAAGAAGGACAAGAAAAGCAAACTTTTTTCACATTCAAAGAAGCATCAGAAAAAACTGGTCTTCCCTCCAAAACGATTTTGCGAGTTCTCAAATCAGGCAACACCAAATATACCAGAAGAACCGATCAAAAAGGGTTCTGGATTCAGGAGGAAGACACAGAACCTTTTATCCGGATTGACGGGGAAGACTTTTTCACCGCGGAGGAAATTCAGGAAAGATTTGGGTTATCGCGCACAGTTTTTTTCAATCAACTCTGCAAGAAAAAAACTCATTTTCTGGATTCAGGGGAAAAATCGCATGAAGTCACTTGGGTTTCTCCCAGATTGCATGAATTCATCAGTCTCATGAAAAAGAAAGCTACATTGGAAAATGCTATGCATATGTATCCCAAAAAAGGACTTTATAAACATCAACTTGAGCTAAAGGCTGAGCTGGATAATGACCTTGTGGATTTGCAAAATGCGTTTTGAATTTTTTCTCCATTGGAGAAAAAATGTCAAGTGAAAAGAAATCCACTCCTCTGGAGGCAACAAAAATCAAAGAGGAAACGGACTGGGAAAAAGCGTGTGACGCAGAAAGAAACTTCCAAAAAGCGGTTGACATGGCCACTGGTTTTCTCCCAGTCCGACTGGAAGAGGACCGCAAGTTCATGGAAAAATGGATTTTTCACGATTTAATTTATTTTTTATCTCCTCCCAAAAAATGAATCCCGCGAAAATATCCATCCCCAACTGCTCACTCGGAGACCCCGTGAAAAAATCTTCCGGAAAAATCTCTTTCTGTCTCCTCCCATGCCTTCACAATGACAAATGGCTCAAAGTGAAACTCCAAACCAAATTCAAGATTTTCGCTCATCAAGGTGACTCGTTTTCTCTGGGAATCACTCTTCCGGAAGAAAACATCAAATTTTTCAAAGATTTGGAAAAACATCTCAACTCTGCTGCGATGAAAAAGAAGCAGGCAATCAAAGAGATTTCTCCGTCTTTTGCTCGATTTCAGGAGGGAGATCTCACTCTCGTGAAAATCGATAAATCCAAGCAGGAAAAGATTTATGCCAAGATTTATCCCTCCAAACTCAAGCACACGGATTTCTCGTGTCGATTTTGGGAATTGTGCGACGATGGGAAGAAAAAACCAATCCTGAGGCAAAAAGAACTCATTGGCGTTCCTCTCCGGGGGCAAGTTGTGTTTTCAATCAAACACCTTTTCTGCGGAAATCTGAAAGCCATCACATGCATCGTGGACGAAGTTTTGGTGGAGGAAAAGGTGGAAGCTGCCTCGGAATTCGATGAGTTTGAGGACAAGAATGAGGACGATGAAGTTTGATCTCGCTGAGATCAGGGAGAAAATCTTTTCCAGAATTCAATTCTGGAAAAGGCAGAACTTTTTTTCAGATTTGTGCAGATTCGCAGAATTTGCAATGAGTTGATTCAGTCATCATTCTCTCAAACAATTCAGTTTGTTTTTTCATATCTGCGGCAATCTCTTCAACCCACTTTTCCAAATTCACATAGCTTTCCATCAGCAGGTCAATGGAATCAATTTCGTCGTCACTTTCACTCAGTTTTTTTCTTTTCGCATTTGAATTTGAAGGCATTTTCTTTCCAATCATTTTTTTCTTCAGGGGAAATTTTCCACTCCGGAAAATGAAAATGAATCCCCTCCGGAAAATGCATTTTGAATTTCAAAACCCCTCCGGAAAAATGGATTTTTCTGGAGCAGATATCTATTCCAGAAAAAATGGATTTTTCTGGAGCAGATATCTATTCCAGAAAAAATGGATTTTTCTGGAGCAGATATCTATTCCAGAAAAAAATGGATTTTTCTGGAGCAGAAAATGCCTTCCGGAAAAAATGGATTTTTCTGGAGCAGAAAATGCCTTCCGGAAAAAAATGGATTTTTCTGGAGCAGATATCTATTCCAGAAAAAAATGGATTTTTCTGGAGCAGAAAATGCCTTCCGGAAAAAATGGATTTTTCTGGAGCAGAAAATGCCTTCCGGAAAAAATGGATTTTTCTGGAGCAGAAAATGCCTTCCGGAAAAAAATGGATTTTTCTGGAGCAGATATCTATTCCAGAAAAAAATGGATTTTTCTGGAGCAGAAAATGCCTTCCGGAAAAAATGGATTTTTCTGGAGCAGAAAATGCCTTCCGGAAAAAATGGATTTTTCTGGAGCAGAAAATGCCTTCCGGAAAAAAATGGATTTTTGTGGAGCAGATATCTATTCCAGAAAAAAATGGATTTTTCTGGAGCAGATATCTGCTCCAGAAAAACGAATTTTTGAATTTTGAATTTTGAATTCTGGAAAAAATATCTGCTCCAGAAAAACGAATTCGTTTTTCTGGAAAAAATATCTGCTCCAGAAAAATGAATTTGAATTTTGAATTCTGGAAAAAATATCTGCTCCAGAAAAAAACGAATTTGAATTCTGGAAAAAATATCTGCTCCAGAAAAATGAATTTGAATTCTGGAAAAATATCTGCTCCAGAAAAAACGAATTTTTGAATTTTGAATTCTGGAAAAAATATCTGCTCCAGAAAAATGAATTTTGAATTCTGGAAAAATATCTGCTCCAGAAAAAACGAATTTTTGAATTTGGAATTCTGGAAAAAATATCTGTTCCAGAAAAACGAATTTGAATTTTTGAATTTGGAATTCTGGAAAAAATATCTGTTCCAGAAAAAAAAAACGAATTTAAATTCTGGAGCAGATATCTGTTCCAGAAAAATGAATTTGATTTTTCTGGAAAAAATATCTGCTCCAGAAAAAACGAATTTAAATTTAAATTCTGGAAAAAATATCTGCTCCAGAAAAACGATTTTAAATTCTGGAGCAGATATCTGTTCCAGAAAAACGAATTTAAATTTGGAATTCTGGAAAAAATATCTGTTCCAGAAAAACGAATTTGGAATTCTGGAAAAAATATCTGTTCCAGAAAAACGAATTTGATTTTTCTGGAAAAAATATCTGTTCCAGAAAAACGAATTTGACCCCCTGAATTCGCCGGAGAATTCAGATTCGTCGAGAAATTCCTGATTTTTCCTGAGATTTGCGGCGTTGGCATTTCTCCTGAAAATCCACAAAACAAAGTTCCCCAGAAGATTCCGAAAATCATTTATTTTTTTTCCACCTATCAAAATGTGGGTTTTGATTATCTGTTCCAGAAAAATGAATTTAAATTCTGGAAAAAATATCTGTTCCAGAAAAATGAATTTAAATTCTGGAAAAAATATCTGTTCCAGAAAAATGAATATAAATTCTGGAAAAAATATCTGCTCCAGAAAAAACGAATTTGAATTCTGGAAAAAATATCTGCTCCAGAAAAATGAATTTGAATTCTGGAAAAAATATCTGCTCCAGAAAAACGAATTTAAATTCTGGAAAAAATATCTGTTCCAGAAAATGAATTTGATTTTTCTGGAGCAGATATCTGTTCCAGAAAAATGAATTTGAATTTAAATTCTGGAGCAGATATCTGTTCCAGAAAAATGAATTTGAATTTAAATTCTGGAAAAAATATCTGTTCCAGAAAAATGAATTTAAATTCTGGAAAAAATATCTGTTCCAGAAAAATGAATTTAAATTCTGGAAAAAATATCTGTTCCAGAAAAATGAATTTAAATTCTGGAAAAAAATATCTGCTCCAGAAAAAACGAATTTGAATTCTGGAAAAAATATCTGCTCCAGAAAAATGAATTTGAATTCTGGAAAAAATATCTGCTCCAGAAAAACGAATTTAAATTCTGGAAAAAATATCTGTTCCAGAAAATGAATTTGATTTTTCTGGAGCAGATATCTGTTCCAGAAAAATGAATTTGAATTTAAATTCTGGAGCAGATATCTGTTCCAGAAAAATGAATTTGAATTTAAATTCTGGAAAAAATATCTGTTCCAGAAAAATGAATTTAAATTCTGGAAAAAAATATCTGCTCCAGAAAAACGAATTTGACCCCCTGAATTCGCCGGAGCATTCCTCCCATATTATTTGGAGGAAAATTTTTTTCCAAATTTTTTTTCCAAATTTAATAAATGAAGGGATGTCCGGGGGATGAAAAATCTCCCCGGGATGAAAAATCTCCCCAAACGGATTTTGTGATGAAAAATCACCCCCAAAAACGGATTTTGGGATGAAAATCCTCCGGGGATTGAAAATCTCTCCGGGGTTTGAAAATCTTCCGCTGAAAATCAGCGGAAAATTCAAAGCCAAGAAATGTTTCTGCCCATGTCAGCTAAAACTCAGTTAACTAAATTGGAGAAATAATTGGCTAAAATTGAGTTTTATCCAGATAAAATGGGATTATTAATGTGTTATTCCCCAATAATTTGTTTCATCTTCCTCTTTATTTGGGAAGATCAAACAATCACCGTGTTTTCCTTTCACAAATCTTGCAAAAATGAAGTGTTTTGACGGGCGAAGCGGCAAATTCAACAAGGAGTGCGAATTCAAATCCAAGTCAGCCTCCATGACCATCTTCCCGCCCTCAAAAACGAAAGGGGAATCGAAGACGCTGCTTTCAACATCAGGTTGAGAACCAGCAATGCCATATATGATCAGATTTGCATTTCCTTTTTCGGCTGACTCGGCAGTTCCTCTCCATTTCAAATCCAGGAAAATGAATTCAGGTGGGGAAATCCTCCATTTGTGCATGTGGATGATGGATCTGGAATACCCCGAAAACTTCTTAGTTGATTGCTGATTGACATTCAGACTTGTGCTCACAACGTTGACGCTCACGCCATCCATTGACGCGGGGAAGAATTCCACGCACACGGTGTATTCTCCCTCTGGGAGTTTGAACATATTGAATCCAAGTCTCCCAGAGTATTCATTTACAAGATCTTTTGTGATTTCCAAGTCATAAGCCTTCTTGTTGAAATCATGCGGCGAATCTGGAAAATCACTTATCCCAGTCACTGTCATATGATGTTCAGAGCTGGATTCATCCACATTTTCCATCAGATAGCGGAATGCGTCCTTTGGGTGAGAGGTTGACGTGATATGCGATTCATTGACATATTCTTTAAGTTTTTCTTCTAATTCCATCGTGTGGGCTACCACACCTCCTATCTGGTTATCCACATAAGATTTTGGCGTGGGTTGTCGCTTCAGAGTTGGCGTTAAGATGTTGTTGATTTGTTGCGAGTTCATATCCAGGTTTCCGGTCATTGTCCCGCCTTCCAACGAAAGTTTTTTCGCGGATTGGGCATCCACATATCGCATATTTGCGCCCTGATCGGCAACTTTGGGATCTTTCACGTTAAAAATGGTGTGATTTCCCATATCCAAAGCCGTCTCCATTGGAAACGTCTCTTTGCGGCTGAGAAAGATATTTTTGGCGTCATTATAAGAAACCAGGTTGTTATAATGCGCTCCCAAATCATGCCATGTTTGCTGTTTTGAGTTTTTCACGTTGAAAAGTTCTTTCAAATCAATATCCTTCGTGACTTCATGTGTGTGAGCCGGAGCATCAGGGTGGAATTTTTTCAGAGTGACCATATTCACCGCTGACAAATCCTGGTTTTCATCAGTGTCCAGATTGACGATCAATTTGCGATTCATTTCTATTTCCCCGGGGTTGATGAGTTTTTGCCCCCTGAGATCAAGATCCCCAGTCATGTGCGAGGAACCATCCACCTGGAGAGAATCTGCTCGCAATTGCGTTGCAAGCGTGTCAACTTGGTGCTTTGTGATTGCATCCGAATTCCCCGTTCCTTCAGCGATATTGGTCAGGCGTTTGCTTTGCAGGTCGAAGTCTCCTGCTGGCGTCAGCTTGAAACCAACTCCTGGCAATCCATCTTTTCCATCTCGTCCTCCCTGGGAGGTGCTTGTTTCAGACAGCAATCCATTTGAATAACTCATTTTAAATGCTTTCATCAAAGTTTTTGGCAATGAATTTCCTCGGCTTATCCACATACAGGAAAGAGAACGGATCATGCGTTGCTTTCCGATAATCTTCTTTGCTGACATTGTTCTCCCTGCAGATCGCCGTAATTTCTTTGTTGCTTGGGAATTCGAAGATGCAAAAATGCGAGCAATTCAGGCGGACATCTTTTGGTGTTCCAAAATAACTTTGCGAAAGATAAATCACAGAACATTTCTTATGCCTGCCCTGAATGAAATAATCAATCAATGGCTTTTGTTTTTTTTGGGAAACAAAATCATCGAAAACAACCAGCTTTTGATTCTCCCCTGACAATTCAGAAACTGGGATGATTTCATCCGGGGATGCTTCCACAACGTCATACCCAGCTTCTTTGCTGATTGGGCGAAACGTTTTCAGCAGATGCTGATATTTGGTTTGGTCAAGATTTTTCGCATAGAGGAAGATTTTATCGTAGAAGAGCAGGCGGAAAATCATATCCAGGAGAACATTTGTTTTCCCCGATCCTGAAGGGCCACAGATCAACATTCTGAAAGTTCGATCCGGCATGAACGGGTGAAGTTGTTTGAAATTCGTGATTGGATCCTGACAATCATAATTTGGAATCTTCATTTTATTAATGAACATGACGTTCTACATCTTGTTCTTCATCCAAATTCATGTTCAAATGTTCAAACCAGTCACATCGAAACTGGATGAGGTGATTGAGTCAAATTTGGGGCCGCTTCGGCCACTTCCCCGGAAAAAGAAAAAAGCCAAACCGGCGGAGATTGATTATCTCCCCGAAGTCGACGACCCATTTGAAGATATGGATGTCGAAGGCCTGTTTGATGAGGCCGTTCCATCCCGAACAAAGAAGCAAATTCCAGCAAGGCCGCCAACATATGAAGAAGTTGTGCAAGAGGTAGGGGAAGATCCACCTGAATATGAAGAAGACGACTCTCCCGATTATGCTCTTGCGCCGGGAGATGAAGATGAAGATGAAGCAGGAGATGCAGCCAATAAGATATTGGATAGCTTGGACCTGACGAATTATGATACTGCGGAGAAAACTCTCAGTGAACCAAATGTTTCATCAGCGAAGAAAATCAAATATCTCAATGATCTTGTGGCCATTGCAAACTACAGAAGAAATCAGTTGAAGGGCTACAAATCATTTTTCACCAAAAAATTCAAGAAAGGGGAAATAACGGAAGAGCAAAAGAATTGGCAACATCAAAGGATAGATCGTTCATTCAAAACTCTGAATGAATACATCAAACATTATAAAACGAGAGCAACACAGATGGGTTCGGGGTTAAAAAAAAGAAAAAAAGGCGGCGCCATTCGTTTTTTCTCCAACCCCGCAGATCTCCTCCAGAAACTTGAGGTCATAGTTGGCTCCATTCTTGCTGGGAATACGAATCAGGGAATCAGAAACACTGGAGTTGGCATTCTCGATCTTCTCCTGAAAGAAAACGTCATCAACAAATCCCAGCATGAGAAGCTTTTCAGAAAGTATTTCAAGCCCTAAAATGGAAATCGAAAGAGAAATTGTCCTGTCATCCTTTTCCGTCAAGACTGGGGGAAACAAACCAGAAAATTTCACAACAAAATTCAATCGACCCATTATTTTGGATCCAAATTCCCAATATGTTGTTGGGTTGAACAGAATTATCAATATGAGTTTTACGTGGTATAACATCAATGCGGCATTGAAAAATCAGCTGATCAGATTCAGCTCTGACGGTGGGAAAACATTTTCCGATATCACCTTTCCCGCTGGGGTTTGGGATTATTCCACTTTGAATGCGGCAATTCGAAACGCAACAGGCCCCCTCGCAGGATCCACCCCAGGAAAGAATGAAAAATTCCCAATCAATCTTGCTTTCTCTCCCACAACTTTCAGAGTAACAATCACGCTGGAAGCAAACTGGCAACTTGATCTCGAGGAATCCAACTTCGGCGATCTCGTTGGTTTTGAGAAAAAGATTCTGAAAGACAAAGTCAACATTGGCCCCAGAGTTCCAAACCTCAGTCAAGATACTGATATGTTGAACGTTCATTGCGATCTCAAGTGATTCGCTTGTGGATGGGGAAGAGAGTGATATCATCTTCTCCTTTTCAACATCTGTTCTGCAGGCCTCCTATAGTTTCACTCTTGAACCCATGAGAGTGATGTTCAGCCCTGTGAATAAAAACAGAATAAGCTCCATTCGGATCTGGATCACCGATGGGAAAAGGCGGGTTGTTGATTTGAATGGAGCTGATACAGCGTTCTCGCTTATCTGGAAAAAACAAATAAAATGAAAAGTTATGAATTCTCTCGTTTTTTCCATCCCCAGCTGGGGCGGTTTGTCTTCCGGCATAAAGGAACAGGTTTGATTGTGGACAATATTTTCAAACCAATGAGGAAGGTCGCATCAGTCGTCTTCAATAAATTCGCAAAACCCATTGCGAAAAAAGCATTGGAATCAGGAATTTCTCACGCTGGGGATAAACTCGGTAAAAAAGCAGTTGAAAAATCTGGTGATTTGATCATGAAAAAGCTGGGAAATATGAGAAAGGGGAGCAAAAAACCGCCAGCTCGACCACAATCAGCCCCTGCGTCAACCTCCGGAGAGCGACCGCAGGGAGCGCGACCGAAGGGAGAAAGTTCTGATGCTATATTAAACAGGTTGATCTCTGGGCAAGGAATTCGAAAAAGAAAAAATGATTTAAAATGGCTTTTCGATCGAATGAATATCTTCAAAGAAATGAATTAGTGCGCTTCCAGCTGGATGACACAATCCGAGTTCCAGCTAATGCTCAACATCAACAAAAAAAATGGTTATAAATTCACGATTAATGACCGATCCGCATTCTATGATTGGTATAATGCGTATTTCGAGGTGCAGTTTCAACTCCAGAAATTAGCAGATGGAGCGGCATATGACGCTGAAAGAATAACCGTAATCAATGGGGCTCATTCCCTGATTAAACACCTGACGATTAAATCTGCAGGAAAGATTATTTATGATACTGATAATCTGCATAAAGTCTGTTTCACAAAGAATTTGTTAGAATACTCCGACGACTTCAGCAGATCAGTCGCCAAGAACAGTTTCTGGTATTTGGATACTGATGCAACAACCGCTAATACGAATCTTGGATTTGAAGCTCGGCGAGTGATTACTCGAGATCTTCAAAACGCTAATACGATCATTCCCCTGAATCGTTTTTCCTTTTTCGAAGAGTTGGAAGATAAGATGCTTGTGCCTATGCAGCTGCAATTCGAGATAACACTGAATGATGATGAGGAACTCATTCATATGGCACACGCCGTTGCTGCTAATCCTGGAAGAGTTGTTGTGAATCGATTTTTGCTTTGGGTGCCAAGATTGACTCCCAAGGATTCTCTGTATGACAAATTTGTCAGCTCATTCCTGAAAGAAACGCAATGGAAATATCTGAGGGAAATGTATCAGCAATCAGCTCCCTCGCAGTCATCAGGATTTTTCCAGATCTCAGCGAGCATCGACAATGTGAGGCATATTTTTGTCTGGCTGAAAAGAACCGCTCCGCCCAATGATGTCCAGGCAGAAGACAATCCCTATCTGATGGACACTTTCAAGCTGAATACAGCGGATAATGATTCATCCTTGTTGAACTGCCGGCTGGAATATGGAAACGGAGTTTTCTACCCGGAAACAGAGTATGACAGTGAAAGCAAAGTGAGGATTTTCCAGGATGTCATGGCTTATGCAATGAGGAAAAATGATTTTAACACAGGGACACAGTTGAATCTAGCCAATTTCAAGTCTCTTTTCCCGTTGATCTATTTCGATCTGACTTATCAAACTGAAAAACCAACAAGAGATCCCAAGCAGTTGATATTCAGGTATCGATTAAGCGCAAATGCAGCGGCAAACTTCAATGTACATGCGATAGTTCTCTATGAAGAAGAAGTGAAAATCGATAAGATTGGAAATGAGCTGGTTATCGTGTGACGTGTGGTCTGTGAAAAACATATCTTGTCATTTAAAATGACAACATATCACCCATATAAAGTAAATCTGTCGAAAGGGCAAAAAAGCAAGCTTGGAAGAGCATTCAAAGCAAACTGCGCTATCACCCTGAGGCTGAAAAAAAAATCAAACACGCGGAAATGATGAACTGATGCTGACAGTCAACCAAAAGAACCGAATTGCCAAAGCCGCATCTCAGGGAAAGGGAGTTGAAATCAAGATATCAAAAACGCAAATCCGAAAAGTGATGAAGCAAGGCGGAAGTCTTTTCTCTGCTATTGTTCCCCTGGCTCGTTCCCTGGCACCCACCTTGGCAAAGACACTTGGACTGTCTGCATTGGCTGGTTTGGCGAGTGAAGGAGCGAGTCAAGTCGTGAAAAAGATAAGCGGGAAGGGAGCGCAGCGAGCAAAGCGAGCCGAGGCGAAGCCGAGAACGGGCGGATTTCTCATTCCCCAAGATAAAATTCAGAAACTGATTGACAATAAACATTTGTTGACAGATAAGCAGAAACAGGATATTTTTGACTGCCCTGAAATCAGGAGGACAACTGCCGATAAAACCATCAGCAAAACAATCTGGTGGATTGTTGGGAACTGTGCTGGCTTCCATCGGAATTCCACTGGCGCTGGACATGGTGAAAAATTTGTTTGGGAAAGGAGCCCCAAGAGTTGGTCGCCCCAAAGGAAAAGGAGCTCCTAGAGTTGGTCGCCCCAAAGGAAAAGGAGCGCCAAGAGTTGGTCGCCCCAAAGGAAAAGGAGCGCCAAGATTGGGCACTCCCTTCCAACGCCCGCCTCCATTCATCGGAACCTGGGGACGAAAAATTGGGATGGGAAAAAAATCCAAAAAAGGAACGGGACTTCTGCTGGGATCGAAAAGTCCATTCAACAATATCCCAGTTCTCGGGGCGATTCTTTGAAACCCAAATTCGTGAACAAACCCCTGAGCAACCTTGATCTTCTCCAGTGGATTGATTTTCTGAAAATTCCCAATTTCAAAGGGATTTTCGCCAGGGATGAAGCCATGCCCCGAAAACACAGCCCCTGCATCATCAATCTTGATTCGCTTGAAAATGCCGGAACTCACTGGGTTTGTTGCGCCCCCGGAGATCGTGCCCTGTGGTATTTTGACTCTTTTGGGATGGGATTTCCCCAGGAATTCAAAAGTTCCAAACCGGTGATTTGGAACAGCAGCCAGTATCAAAACATCAACAGCGTTCTTTGTGGGTATTATTGCCTGTTTTTCCTCCATCAATGGTCGCAGGGGAAAGATTTCTATGATATTCTCAAGCCTCTCAGTCTGACTGACTCGGGGGAGAATGAGAAATTCATAAAAGAATATTTCGATTGAAAATGAAATCATATTGCGTGAAGGAAAAAAAACAAACTGAATGCAAAAGTCCATCTGGTTATATGACCGCGAAAAATGGTAGAAAAATGTTTTTCTGCCATTGCGCTTCCTGCGGAATCAAAAAAACAAGATTTGTGAAAGCGAGCGGAGTGAGCCGCAGAGCGAAATCGGGAAACTGAGTCGGCCCTCGCAAGGTGAGGGCTTTGGTGAACTTGCGCTGACTGGCGTTGCGCATGCGCTGCCTTGGTTGGGAAAAAAGACAGTTGAAATGGGTCGTTATGGGGCCAGTGAATTATTGCGAAACAAAAACGCTCAAAAGAAAGCATTGGATTTTGCCCTGGACAAGATGAAACCATTTCTTGCTAAAACCTCTGCTGATATGATGAATGAGCTGTCCACGGCGATCCGACCAAACAGAAAATATAAGACAGATCGAGCAGATTTGGATGGGGGTGCTTTAGATGTTCATTCCCTGATTGGGAAGCTGCCAAGACCAAAGAAAGGTTTCACCCTCCCAGGGCATAATTATACCGGCCTCTGGAACCCATTGGAGAAACAAGTCCGATTCGATGAAAAGGGAAAAATTCTCGAAATTATGCAGCAACCCACAGGAAAAACAGACGCAGTTGCTATGCAGCACGATGTGGACTATTCAGTCTGCGCGAAAGGAAAGAATCCACGCAAATGCAAGAACGAAGCAGACAGGAAAATGGTTGCCGCTTTGGATGCCATTCCCTGGAAAGAAAGACAGTGGGGGCATGCTTTGGCGCGAAACACAATTCAAGCAAAACAAAAACTGGGCCTCGGTGCCCCAAAAAACGGGAAAAGATTTTGAGTGAAGGCCAGTGGGCTCAAAATCTGGCAATCGAATTACACCTGCCAATCCAACGGCGCTTTCCAAAGAGGCGAGTCATTGCGTATGGGGTTGACAACATCTGGGCGGCTGATCTGGTCGAGATGGGGAAATTTTCAAAATGGAACAAAGGGACCAGATATCTCCTGATGGTGATCGATGTTTTCTCAAAATTCGGTTGGATTCGTCCCCTGAAAGACAAACGAGGTCAAACAGTGGCTGATGCTTTCCGAGATATATTCAAGGGGCGAAAACCGAAAATGCTCTGGACTGACAAAGGGTCTGAATTTTTCAATGGAATAATGAAGGCCCTCCTGAGCGAGAATGGGGTAAAATTGTATACAACGGAAAATCAAGTAAAGGCATCTGTTGTTGAGCGCTGGAACAGGTCTTTTAAGGAGAAACTCTTTAAAATGTTTAGCGCGAACAACAATACAATATACTGGGACAAACTTGGCAAATTACTGGATCAATATAACCACCGTTTTCATTCAAGCATTCGAATGACTCCCGCAGAGGCGAGCAAGCAGGAAAATGAGAAAAAGGTTTTCGCTAATTTATACGGAGATTTAATTTATGCTAAACACAACCCGGCAAAATTCAGGGTTGGCGACAGGGTGAGAATTTCAAAGTTTAAACGAAAAATATTTGACAAAGGTTTCACGCCGAATTGGTCGGAAGAGATATTTGTGATTGACGAAATAAACAACACAAACCCTGTAACGTATAAATTAGTTGATCTGTTGGGAGAAAACATCACTGGATCATTTTACGAGGCAGAACTTCAAAAGACAACGCAAGATGTGTTTCGAATTGAAAAGGTTCTGCGCCGCGATAATAAGCGAAAACTCGCGCTTGTAAAATGGAAAAGTTACCCTGTCAAATTTAATTCTTGGGTTCCACTGAGTGATGTGGAAAAGCAATCTTAACCATCGGTTTCTTGTGATGATTCACTTCCCAGACATATGACGTCAAAACATTCCACACTTCCCTATCGACAGGCTGAGCCAAAAATAATTTTTGTGTTGAGCTTCAGCGACTCGGGTTGTTAGGGAAGTGTGGAATGAAATCTATTGTCTTTCACGCCGACAATTTATTGTAGGCAGATAAGTAGCACGCGCCGGACAAAAGAAGCCAAAAAAGACAATGGACCTGCAGGCGTGTGTGGGCACGTGAAGTGGCGAGTTATTCTGAGAAAATTTATTCAGCTTTCCGAGAATGCCACCTGGCGATTTCAAAATGACAGATTGCGTTGGCGTGTCAGAATATGAATGTTTCACATTAATATTCACAAAGTCTGTTATTTCAAAACACCGCTTAGCATCGCTTTCGTTTCGCTTGGCTTTCGTTCATTTCCCGGTGGATTTCCCAGAGAAGACCGCTTTGCTTTTGGAGTTCCTTTTTGAGAATCTTGTGTTCCTTTTTGAGAATCTCGTGTTCCTCCTGGAGATTGGCAAAAGATTCAAAAAGTTTTTCAATTTCATCGTCTCCCCACTCCTCTTCCTCAGCTTCTGCCATCTCCGAATCAGAGACAATAAATTCATCATCCGATGTTGTTGGGGTTTCATCTTCGCTTCTTATTTCTTCCTCTGAACATGTGGAACAATCTTCATGGTCACTCGCGTCGCTTCGCTCGGCTTCATTGGAAAATGCTTTCTCAAGATCCATTTTATTTCCAATGACATTTTTTGAAGATTGTTTGGATTATTTTTTCTTGTTCCGCCCGTCTGGATGGGAGTTTGAGCAGTTTGAAATCATCTTCATTGGGGCTGAAACCGTTCTTCTTCAACAGGGCGAAAAGAACTTGATGGCAATTGAGAAACTTTTTTTCTGCTGGGATGAAGGTCATTATATGCAAGTGAAAAATATTTAAAGTCGTCGATGAGGAATTTTTCCAGGTGTTCATAATCATTTCCGTCGTGGCCTGTTATGTGATTAAAAATTGCATGATCGTTGCCATGGACTTTTTTCCACTTGGAAGCTTTAACGAAATCCCGGACTTTTTTTCTTGTGATTTCGCCACGGGGAATTTGGGAGAGAATTTGTTCTTGATAAAATTCGAGATCTTTGAGTGGAATTTGATTTTTCCCCTGATTTTTGCGGATGATATTTTTGAAATGTTCCAGCCTGGGATTTTTGTGAGATTGCCATGTTGTATATTTTTCTCGAATAATTTCAGGAGTGAAATCGATTTCTTCTTCTTCAGAATCAGACATTTTCTTGCCGGGAGAGAATTTTTTGAGATTTGAAAAGAATTTTCCTCTGCGGAAATTCAGCGGAGAAATCTTGAAATTGGCCAATTTCAAGATTTTGTCTTGTGCTGAATTTAGCGTCAGTAGGTGGTAAAAGAGACTTCTGAGACACCCTCAAATTCCCCTGAATTTCACACAAATATTTCCTGCAGATTGTCACGCATAATACATTATTTATCATCAGTCCAAATCAACAGATACCACGCAATTCTGATGAGTTTGAGCAGATTTGATGAAATGACAAGTTGTGTGGAAACTGACAGAAATTGTTGAATTTGTCAGATTTGTTGGGTCTGAAATATTTGTGTGAAATTCAGGGGAATTTGAGGGTGTCTCAGAACTCTCTTTTACCACCTACTAAGGAAATGGTAAAATCTTTAGTTCAGATTCCATACGGTGAAATACCAAAATGGGGACAAGCAGCAAGATTTATAATGAATACTAAAGAGAAACTTGGTTTGGGTTTACCTAAGAAGTCAAAAAACGAAAAGCGGCGTTGAGTAATAGTGATTGGACTCAACAATTAGCCGATGAATTACATAAACCAATCACTAGAAACTTTTTTAAAGAGAACTGTAATATTAAATGGGATTGATGAAATATGGGCTGCTGATTTGGTTGAAATGCAAAAGTTTAGTAAATGGAATAAAGGAATAAAATATTTACTAATGGTAATAGATATTTTTAGTAAGTATGGATAGATTGAACCTTTGAAAAATAAAAAAAAAACAGAAAGTGTTAGTAAAGCATTTGATAATATATTTAAAAAAAGTAACCGTTCACCAAAAATGCTTTGGACAGATAAGGTTTCTGAATTTATTAGTAAACATTTTAAGGATTTTCTTGGAAAGAATAAAATCAAATTATATCATACTGAGAATGAAGAGAAATCAAGTATTGTTGAAAGATGGAATAAAACAATGAAAAACAGAATGTTTAAGCTGTTCAGTATAAATAACAATACTGTTTACTGGGATAAACTTGATAAATTAGTTAATGATTATAATAAAACAAAACATTCTAGTCTTAAAATGTCTCCATTTAAAGCAAGTAAAAAGGAAAATGAAGAAGAAGTTTATGCTAATTTATATTCGGATTTGATTTACTTGAAACCTGGAAAAGTAAAATTTAAGATTGGAGACAGAGTTCATATATCAAAGTATAAAAGACCTGTATTTGATAAAGGGTATACTCCGAACTGGACAGAGGAAGTATTTATAGTTGATGAAATTTTAAATACAAAACCTATTACGTATTCCATTGTTGATTTAATGGGAGAAGAAGTAAAAGGATCTTTTTATGAACAAGAGTTACAAAAATCAAAACAAAAAACATTTAGAATTGAGAAAGTATTTAAACGAGATAATAAGAAAAAGTTAGCTTTAGTTAAATGGAGTGGATATTCTGACAAGTTTAATTCGTGGATTCCTTTGAGTGATTTGAAAGATTTTTAATACTATTGAAGTATTAAAAATATAAACTTTATTGTTTCAAGCGACATAAAAAAGCCCTATAAAAGGACTAATATGATTATAAAGTTTATTCATTTTCTTCATCTTCACTCTCTTCTTCACTCTCTTCTTCACTTTCTACTATTGTTAATAATGATTCTCTTGGTTTTAATGGTTTAACATAAACTTCATGAACTTTTATTTGGATTGAATTTACTATTTTACTAATATAAATACTCTCAATTATCAAATCTAATTTTACTTTACAATATTGACCATGGTAATCAAATGGATCAACACTTTTATTTCCTTTTGTTTTGAATCAAGACAATTTTTTTTAATTTTTTTCTGAATATATAAGTTTTGTATATAAAACTGGTGATACAGTTTCATCATTCTTTGTTTTCTTTTTACCTTTTTTATCAGTATATTCTACTTTTTTGAAATGTAAAGGTGATGTTAAGTTATGTGCGTTTTCAACACCGATTGTATCTTCAAGATTATTATAACAAAGATCTGAAATATTCAATAAAGTTTGATAAAAATTTCTTTCCTCCTCTGTTCGATTTTCTTCTTTTGAGCACAAACAAACTGGAATTGTATATCCAACCAATTATTCAGTTTCTTAATTCTTTTTCTAAAATACACCAAAAACTAAAAAGCAATGGTGATTCAATAATGAGAAGACCTTTTCTACCATCAGGATTCTTTTATATTTCATCTTGGAGTTTTTGACTTTATATTCTTTTGGGTCGTAGAAAATTAAATTTTCTTTGGAAATATTTTCGAGTTTCGTCAATTGCAACTTTTTATTTTATAAAAATATTTTTTAAATTATTTTTTTTTTATTTTATTTTAAAATTAGTTATAAAATTCAGCATAAAAAACCCATAATGGACTAATAAGGATTAATTGTTAAATGAAATTTTCTTATATTATTATAAATTTCTGGTTCTATTAATTTCATCTTTACATCAATATTTTTAATTGATTTAATTATGTTTCTTTTTGTTATATCTTCTAAAGATAATTTCTTCCTTCCTTTATCATATTCATGTAAGTAATATTTCAGACAATAAAAATATTCATAATAATGATCATCAATACATAAGCAGAAAGATCAGTTACTTCTAGATCATCATCAAGATAAACAAATCTTCCATCTTCATCTTCTTTTATTTGATTATTTCTAAATAATCTTCCATATCTTTCATAATTATCCATCTCTTCAAAATAATGATTATCAATGTAATATCTTAAATCTTTATCATTCATATCATAACCATATTCTTTATATTTTTTTTTTATTTTTTCAATTTTTTCTTCAAAATCTTCTATATATTTCCAATAATTTTTATAATATTCAATTTTTTTTTTCTGCGCAACTTTAATTATAAAAAATAACAAAACTATTCATGTGTAAAATCATTAAACGCAGTCAAAACAAACTGACAGATGTCTGTATATAGATTTTGGGAAAAACACCTTTGAGAATAAGATGTGAATCTTAATGAAATCTAAGGAAATTATACAAATAATTTTTTTCGGAGATATCCAAAAGAGTAGTAGGTATATATAAAATTACCCCCAATGCGGGAAAAATTTCTATTTGACTCTTGTTTTTTTTTTCTTTGATTATTCTTATATTTTTTTAAAACATGAAGACAGAAATAAACTTGTCTTAAATATAAAACCTATGATTTTTGTGGTTAATCCATGTATTAAAAAATTTTCTTCAATGCAAATTGGTTAAAATGACAGAAAATGGAAATACAGAAATAATTAGAAAATTGAAAGTACTTAATCAAAAATTACAATGACGGAAAATACCGGGAAAATATGGGAAAAAAGTATTTAGGGGGTGGACAAGAAAGAATAATATCATAACTACTCAAGCACATAGATTATGGGAATTGGGAACCTGATCACCTTCAACATGAGTTGTCTGTGGAAATTAAATACAAATTCACTGTAGTTTGGCTTTGTGAACTGTATTGACACCAGTAAGGTATTAACTGGTCATGAAGGCCTAAGTGCCAGTCTTAACCTACAAATCTCCTTCTTGGTCTCCATACCTTGCTTATGGTATTTATTTTGCAGATAATTTGTTGCTACATCTTGAATATTCATGTTTTGTGATCAATTTCATAATTCTCATGACCTGTATTCGAAATATAGTATTGTTACTGTTGGGAGAATCTCGTTTCACTTTCTCAACCAATCAAAAATAAAACCAAAACCAATCATGACTTGCTTGCAAACATTTTCCTTTGCTTGGCACTGCCTACCTGTAATTGGTCCGAGTTCCGATTGCTTCATTGGATTGACTGTGTGTGTTGTGATTGGCCAAAGTAATTACTATGGTTTTAATTTCATGACAATCAATTTAAAAGCAATTTATGACAATGCTACATGTAATTACTAATGTGGTATGTTGGTATGTTCCTGATGATTTTTACTATATTCTATGTTACTGTAGTCTCATTGTTGTTTTGGGGTAAGATTAAATTATTATTTCTGCTGCAACTGTGCCACTATTCCGATGTTAC
>JAJGOT010000719.1:295000-315164 GCA_022457155.1 Cladopsammia gracilis | reverse complement strand
CGCAACATGATCTCGAGACCAGAATAACGATTATCATTAAATCTTAAATCGCTTTGAAATAATGATTATCATTAACGCCCGGCACATTATGAAGAAAGAGAAATTTGTCTCGGGCCGCTCTGCTGTATTCGAAATGCGGTCAGTGTAAAACGCAGACTGCAGACCGGGGGTAAAATGCAGACTGAGGGTAAAATGCAGACTGCAGACTGCAGACCAGGGGTAAAATGCAGACTGAGGGTAAAATAAAATATTAATAGTAAAAAACAAGACTTGGGAGTGTTCCTACGCGTACCCGTAATTTTTTTTTTTCAAAATCCCGAAAACTCAAACCAAAAGGCGTTTATTCGCCTTAGTCAAACATATTATCAAACTCGAGTTCTTGAACTCCCCATTTTGTTGAACCAAGTTTCCCACAAGCGCCCAAACTAATCGTAATTCTATGCATCTTACCTTTGTTTACGTGTCGGCCATTTTGAATTGTGCTTACGCGATTAGGTCTGGGACCGCATAACTCTTTCAGCGTTCATATATGGCCTGGGAATTGTTCGGAACACAAGGCAAGCAAAACACGACAGCACAACAACAAGGCAAAGTAAACTTGTAGGTATCTAGCATAGTTTGTGAAAGACATTCAATCTTTGTACTCGACTTCAATGTATCAAGAGGTTTGTGAATTGATATTTTCTGAAAGGTGACAGTGGGCTATCCAAACACGAAAAAATTACTGTCCACTAGTACTGTCACCTTTCAGCAAATATCAATTCACAAACCTCTTGATACATTGAAGTCGAGAACAAAGATTGAATGTCTTTCACAAACTATGCTAGATACCTACAAGTTTACCTTGTCTTGTTGTTGTGCTGTCGTGTTTTGCTTGCCTTGTGTTCCGAACAATTCCAAGCCCAGGGGGGGGGGGGTACTCCCATATAAAAATGACGGGGGTGCTCGTCGTACCTTTTAGGGGTCAAAATTTGTAGATTGGTAACGCTTAGGGTACTAAAATTTAAAATGACCACCATTAGAATTTCGCGGTACCTTTTAGGGTATTGAGCCGAAAAAATATGACAGAAATACAACCTCGTTCCCAGGGTCTCTCTTCTTCCTGCCCCCTGGAGCGAGAGAGAGAGAGAGACCCTGGCTCAGGCTGGTCACGTGTCTGGTGGACAATTATAATCCTAAGGAGGGGTAGACAGTATTTGTAACGTTGTCTTGTTTTCTGTACAGTGGCTAGGCTCGTGCTGTGCGCGACTGTTATTGTTTCGTTTCAGCTGTGGCTGTGAAATAAATATGTTCCATGTTCCATAACCTCTTGTTGAAAATAGGAATCTGTATTGCAAGATATATATAAAAGACGTAAACAATTCTCTGTGATTATAGCAAGACCCGGAATAAAACGGATAAAACATCTCAGGCTTATCGTTAACCGAATAGGGATGTTATGAAATCTCTTTGGTCGAAAAAAGTGCTTCATTTTTGCTGTTTATGTTATGCCTGCCGTTTATAACTGAATAAATAGGGACAAAAGATCTTGACAGCTTATAATTTTCGAACTGAAATAATATGAACAAAGCCTTAAAATTGAAATAACGAAACGGTTCAGTCAAACGATTCAAACAAAAGCGAATAAACAATGCGCAAGGATAAAATTGTTGCTCAAAAATTCACAAGTATATAAATTAACAATGTATAGACATTCAAATGACTGGAACTGGTGAACATTGAACTAAACAACATGCCTCACACACGAAGAATAAAAGCTATCATTGTCTTCTCTCGATCGTTTCCTGTTATAAAAGTGACTGTTGATCAGCGTGGCAAACATTGGTTCCGTGGCGGCCGCTTCTCAGTTCTTGCTTTGCCATCGCCCAAGCACAGACGGCAGCACTTTAATGGGCCTTTCGAATGAAGCTTGAAGATCGCCTGTTAAGCAGTATGTAGCGATAATTCATCCCAGTCCGGAACAATGCCATAAACAAGAGCGCGAGCTTAGCGGCGTCAAGTAATAAAACTGGATTGCATTCCGCAGCAAGTTCAAAATTAGCTTTACTGCGGTAAATCTTTAAGCGCCGTGACAATTCCTCTGATCCTAAAGCAACTTACACTTTCAGAACCGGACCATGTGGATATGTTTTCGAAGTCTGCGGATGACCGCCGCTTCACATTTGTCGCGAGCCGCCGAACGCTTTTGCATTTGTTTCGCAATGCCCAGCTAAAGCAGACAAATTTCACACTTTGCCGCCCCTCCCCCGTGTCCTTTAATTGGAATCTCCCAGATTCTGGGAGACACGTGACCAGCCTGAGCCAGGGTCTCTCTCTCTCTCGCTCCAGGGGGCGGGAAGAAGAGAGACCCTGGGAACGAGGTTGACAGAAATATGACATGTGTTGTTTTAGAATTGGTACCTCTTCTTAGGGGTAAACATTCTTTTGAGCCACGCCCATCAAACGAGATTCTGGTACCTTTTATGGTAGTTTTCGAACATTTCCGACGAGCACCCCCGTCATTTTTAAATGGGAGTTCCCCCCCCCCCCCCCGGGATTCCAAGGCCATATGAAGAATATGAACGCTGAAAGAGTTACTCGGTCCCAGACCTAATCGCGTAAGCACAATTCAAAATGGCCGACACGTAAACAAAGGTAAGATGCATAGAATTTCGATTAGTTTGGGCGCTTGTGGAAAACTTGGTTCAATAAAATGGGGAGTTCAAGAACTCGAGGTTGATAATATGTTTGACTAAGGCGAATAAACGCCTTTTGGTTTGAGTTTTCGGGATTTTGAAAAAAAAAAATTACGGGTACGCGTAGGAACACTCCCAAGTCTTGTTTTCGGTTATTAATATTTTATTTTACTTTCAGTCTGCATTTTACCCCTGGTCTGCAGTCTGCAGTCTGCATTTTACCCTCAGTCTGCATTTTACCCCCGGTCTGCAGTCTGCAGTCTGCAGTCTGCAGTCTGCAGTCTGCAGTCTGCGTTTTACACTGACCGATTCAAAATGGCGGACGGAGGGTCGACGGAGGAGAAGGTAGGAGTGCTTTTATAGACTTTTTAGAATCAATTTTCGACTTTTTTTTTATTCGAGGGGCTACATTTGCTTTGTAAGCCTTTCTTAATCACCTTCTCTTGTTGGATCAATTTATATCACAGAATTTCGACTTCCTAAAAGGAAGTTTCCTTCGATGGCTCAGAACTGTTGAAATATATCTGAATATGTATGAATAGAGATTTTGGTTTTGTTCTAGTGTACGGGATCACAATTGATTAGTGGAGCATTTGTGTGCTGGGTCATAAAATTCCTGGAAAAGTGTTACCCATGGAATATAGCAGTTAAGTTTTTGTGAAACAAAAAGCAAGAAGATAAAATAAGCAAGCTACATGTACATACAGCTGTAAGCTTACGGCATGTAAGGAACAACCACAGTTTGGCAATAATGTAAGACGGCCAAAACGGTCGACGCGAGAAACCACAGATTCGAGTGTAAGATTTACGAGTTTATTACAATCCACAGACAAGCCAAATAATACAAGAAAAACGGGAACGAGTAACACTGAATAACAAGAATAAAAATAGAAACTACAATAAGCTAAAATTATATGTACAAGCTAGAAATACAGATAAATGCTGTAAGCTAAATAAATGTAAAGAAAAACGACTTGTAAACAACCAAAACTAATGTAAAAATAGCAGACTATCTAGGTACTTGAAAACAGGAAATTGTGTTACAAAAGCTGTCAAAAACTAATGGAGATTAAAGTAACATGTCACAGATCGGTTCGAATTACAGATTTCACAATAATGCTAAAACAATGAATGAAACAGTAAATTAAGAAAACCATGATTACAATTGGCAAAATAGGACTAAAAAGGATTTGGAATTGTGGGCACAATTACAAGTAACAATAGGGAAATAAGGTAAGCGAAAAATACAACTGTACAAGTGAAAATAAGCCAAAACAAAATGACAGAATATAGTTACATGCTATTCTTAGACTAAACCCGACTAAAGGTCAAAATAAAACAATAACTTGGACAAAATACTAGTGAAAGCAACTGAATTACAAAACTTAGCAATCACTACAAAACTAAACTAGTTTAAACACATAGTAAGCAGTAAAAAATATAGCGAACTTAAAAACCTAAGGCCTTAAAAATGAACATAAACACATGTACTACATACCAAGGGTTATTGAGAATTAAGCATCTGAACTTAGGACGTCTGCTTGAGAACTGAACTTGCTCTTGTTGATGCTTAGGCTAACCAACTAAACCAACTAAATTTACTGAGCAAATGTAGCCAATTTATAATAGATTTCAGGAAACTATAAACTTAACTGTTAACCAAATAAGGTTAGGGAGTGAATTGTACACAAATACAGAATTTACCTACAGGAACTAGGTGTTTACTACTCCTACACAACAGGAATTAGGTACAAGAAATGTGTGGGAATAATATAACAAAATGATAGTAAAACAAGGTGTGAAAGGAAACTTAGAAATTTAGGAAAATAACTGAATAATGACTAACAAGAATTCTTGGGGATAATTTGGAATAATCTAAATTAAAATAAACAAGACCAAATGTGACCTGGTCACACTCCTCCCTGCTTTTGCTTGCCATGTCCTCATGCGAGCAGAACAAAAACAATAAAACTATAACACTAAACTTAAAAATTACTTATATGAAGTCCTAGGCTGATTATAAGGGTTGCTATGTTGTCCTTTGTTAAGCCTGGCAGAACGACGCAGTATTGGTCTGTCTGGCTCTGTAACTGGTAGTGGTACGGGTTCTTGTGGGGCATCAAATGCAATCTCAATATCATCAGCATCGTCTGAGGAGTCATCAGAGGTTTCAGAGGGGGGTCTTCGCAAGGGTACTCGGTTCCGTTTGGGATTAGGGGGTTGCACCTGTAGGGGCCTTGGTTTGGGGCACACTTGAAGTTCTGAGCGGTTGACAGTTCTGCTTGGGCCATGACCATCAGCTGGTTCAACTTCGTAAACATTGTCACGACGATTGACAACCTTGTAGACCTTAGAGTTCCATCTGTCTTGGATCTTAGCTCTCCCCTGTGGATGGCTTCGGGTGAAAACTCTCTCTCCAATGGGAATCTCGTCAGGCTTTACTTGTCGGCGGCGATCAAACTGCTGTTTTCGGAAGTTAGCTTCAGCTCTCAGTTTGCTCTGAGCTTGCTGGTGAGCTTCACGTAAGCGATTCTGATGCTGGGTTAGCCATTCCCCATTATCAGTTGGTGGGTCATCTTGGTCAGGGGGAAGCAAAAGATCAACAGGTAACTTTGGATCAGTTGCAAATAGGAGGTAATGAGGAGAGTAACCTGTGGAGGAATGGGGTGTTGCATTGTATGCATAACACAGTTCCTTGAGGTGCTCAGGCCACTTTCTCTTCTTCTCAGCTGGGAGGGTACGTAGGAGGTCATGCAGCGTACGGTTAAAGCGTTCACATTGGCCGTTTCCTTGGGGGTGGTAGGATGTGCTTCTGGATTTCTTAATACCATACAACCGACACAGCTCCTGTACCACTTCTGCTTCGAAACATCTGCCTTGGTCAGAGTGGATCCGCTTGGGGACACCATACACAAGGAACCAGTCACGGACTAAGGCTTTGACAACAGTGCTCGCTCGCTGGTCTCTGGTTGGTACTGCAACAGTGAACTTGGTAAATACATCAGTAATTACCAGGACATTTTCTCTGCCATCTGATGCAGGCTCAAGCTGGGTGAAGTCCATGGCTAGTACTTCCAGGGGCTTTGTAGCGACGATACTCGTCATTGGTGTCTTGACAGGCAGGTAGGGTCCCTTTGCTACGATGCAACGCTCGCATTCCGACAGGTACTGTTTGACATGGTCATGCAGTCCAGGCCACCAACAGCGTTCACGAACCAACTGCTCTGTTCGCTCTAGTCCCTGATGACCACACTGGTCATGAACGCGATTGAGGAACTCCCCACGGATACTGTCAGGTAGGATTAGCTGCAGGTGCTGGTTGCCATGGTTGTCAGAATTGCTGCGGTAGAGTACTCCCTTCTTCTCTATGATACGGTCCCACTGGTTAAGGAGTTGTTTCACCTCACGAGACTCTGCTCTTTTCTCACGTGGTGAGGGCTTGCGACCAATGGTGCGGTAATGGATCATACGCTTTATGGTGGTATCTGCATTCTGCAATCTGGCCAACTGCTTCACATTCCAGGAAGGTAATGCACCTGTACTGTGCATTTGGGGAGGGTCCACTGTTAACTGCTCAACCGCTGCAGTAGGGTTCTCTGACAGGAACACTGCTGACTGAAGTAGCTGCTCCCTTACAGATTCAGGTACGGCAGTAGTGCTGAGGGATGAAGCCAGGGCTGCTTCCACATGGTCAATGTCACACTCTCCATTTTCTGGCCAGTTGAGGCGGCTGAGTGCGTCAGCATTGGCATTCTGCTTTCCAGCACGGTACTTTATGTTGAAATTGAAGTTAGCTAGCTCGGACACCCATCGTTGCTCAACGGCCTTGAGCTTACTCTTCGACTGCAGGTACGTTAGAGGGTTGTTGTCGGTCATCACTGTAAAGGTGGAGGAGATCAGGTACTCACGGAACTTTTCTGATACGGCCCACTTGAGAGCCAGGAGTTCCAGCTTTCTGGAGGAGTAGTTCTGCATGTTCCTCTCAGCTCCTCTGAGGGCACGACTAGCGTACGCTATTGGCCGGATTCTACCGTCTTGTTCCTGTGACAACACCGCTCCTAGACCATCATTAGAGGCGTCTACTTCGACAATGAAAGGCTTTGTGTAGATAGGGTAAGCTAACACTGGTGGGCTGGTCAGAGCTTGTTTAAGGCTGTCAAATGCTTTCTGGCACTCCCGGTTCCAATCACCTCCCACAGACTTGCTTCTCTGCTTCCCATGCTTGCCACCTTCGTACAGCTTGGAGACCAACTCGTGTAGGGGTCTTGCCAGTTGCGCAAAGTGTGGGACAAATCTGCGGTAGTATGAGGCGAAACCTAGGAACGATCTCAGGTCTTTGAGGGTTCTGGGTTGTGGCCAGTTTGTCACTACTTCTGTCTTGGCAGGGTCGGTGGCGACACCGTCAGCAGACACTACATGTCCAAGGTACGTCACCTTCGGTTGGAAGAACTGACATTTCTTAGCCTCGATCTTTAGTCCATGCTCTCGCAGCCTACGGAACACCATCTCCAGGCGCTGCAGTTGGGTATTGATGTCTTGACTGAAGACAATGATGTCGTCCAGGTAGACAATCAGGACTTCCAGTAACTCATCGCGGAAAATGGTTTGCATAACACGCTGAAAGGTTGCAGGGGCACCTCCAAGACCGAACGGCATTCGGTTGTACTCGTACAGTCCAAAGGGTGTGGTGAAAGCTGTCTTGTGCCGGTCTGCGGGGTCCACTTCTACCTGGTTGTAGGCAGAGGCCAGATCAATGGTGGAGAAGTACTTGGCACCTCCTAAGACATCCAGGCTCTCGTCTATTCTAGGAAGAGGGTAAGCATCACGCTTGACTTTGGAATTGAGCTGACGGTAGTCCACGCACATGCGCAGGGCACCATTTTTCTTTCGCACGAGTACAATTGGGGATGCATAGTTGCTCTGGCTTGGCTTGATAACACCCTTGTCTAACAGGTCTTGTAAATGCTCCTTCACCTCGGCCAGCTGGTTTGGGGGGATCCGTCTGTGACGCTGATTCACAGGGATGTCATCAGATGTTGGTATCTTGTGCTGAATGGTGGTGGTTCTTCCAAGGCTATCTCCTTCACGAGCAAACACATCTGCATAAGTGGTGAAGATTCGCAAAGCCTCCTGTCTTTCAGCTGGGGTCCCAGGGAAATCTGTCAGGTTTATTTCAGCAGGGAGATCTTGCTTGCTCTGGGGGGTTGCAGGTTGTCCAGGCTCCGGTGAGGAAGGCTTCTGGTTCTCTGCTCCCAGAGGGCAGGACACTATCACCTCGTTGCTGCGCACATCAAACTCCAGCTGGTCTCCACTGGTCACCTTTGCTGCACCACGTACCGTTCCAAGGCGTGTTCGAGGCTTTAGCCATACATCCTTTGGGGAGGGGTTCACGACTTGGATCAGGAAACACGTCTTAGCACCATCAACCAGGGTATTCGCTACCTGGAGGTTTCCTGGTACTGGTACACTGAGGGGTTCCACCAGTGCATTAGGACCACAGGCAGGACCAGTGACAGCTACACTTGCTACTGAGTTTGGGGGCACCAGCACTGGGTACTTTCCAGCGACTCGGACAAAGCCAGAGGTACAGGTTCCTGAAGTCCTTGGCTCGGCAGTGGTCCTTTGCTGGAGCAGGTCACCGAACTTGGGGATTTGCGCCAGTACGTTAGTTCCAAGGAGCCCAGGCACCTCTCGTCTCTGCTTGGCAGTGGCAGGGGTGTCTTTTAAGACTAGTACTCCACACCCGGGTACGTTCACCCCATCAACCTCTACGTTTAGTTCAAGGTACCCCAGGTACGGAATTTCAAGCCCATTAGCAGCACGCAGGGTAAGCATTCGCCCGTCTTGTCTCACGCACCCGCAGGTTGGCTGGAGTTTCTTCTTATAGAATTCTTCCGTCACGAAGGACACCATTGACCCAGAGTCAACCACACATAGCACGTCAACACCACCAAGCCTTGCTTGAACCGTTGGGGTACCACCAACCATGTGTATTGGCGTGCATTCGTCTTTTGGTAGAGGTTTAGAGCCACTATTCCCCTCCTCCACGGCATGGCTCACTGCCGTGGAGTCTTCTCGTTTAACGCTGGTGGCTGGAAGTTCTGTCCGTTGTTTGTCTTTCCGCCACCACCTCGTTGGTTCCTTCCATTGCTGGCAGGGCAGTCTCTCTGAAAATGACTGGTCGAACCGCACCCAAAACAGCCGGGTTGCCGTGGTGACCATTGTTGACTGTAAGACATCAGCTGCGCAATGGTTTGTTTCTGTTTGTCAAGAGCTGACTGTTGGCTCCTGATGTGGTCAGCCAGTATTTTCTGCTGCTTTTGGAGGTTCTCAGCTAACAGTTTTTGGCCTGCAACAAGTTCATTTACAACCGACTGCAAGTTGACAGTCCCCTTCACTGCTTCACATGTAGGCTCTTCAGCTGTAGTCTCACGAGAAGCAGCAACTCTCTTTGGTGGGGTGTTGTCTTCATCGACCCAACGTTGAACCTCCTCCCTGATTTGCTGAAAGGTCTTAGTTGGGTTGTCCCTAGCCCAGCGCTTGATATCTCGGCGTAGCTGAGGGTCTCGCAGGTTCTCTAGAAACTGGTCGCGGAGCAGCTTGTTCTTATCAGTGACACCTTCCGAGCTAAGGCGTTCCACCCGAGATAACAGGAGCATCAGAGCGTGTGTAAAGTCCTGAATAGTCTCCCTGTCTTTCTACCGACGCTCGAAGAACCTTCTCAAAGCTTGAGTTGAGGTCAGTCCTTCCCCAAAGGTGTCACGGATGATCTTGAATACCGCTGCCGGGTTGTTCCTCTCCTCAGCTGGTCGGAGACGCACTTCCTCCCTTGCTGCTCCCTCGAGGTGGTAGATGAGGAAATCGACAGCTTCTGCCTCGGACTGGCCAGTGGTGGCGCGCTCTGCATCCAGGATCCACTCCTCGATCACGTGGTCATCCCGACTTCCCGCGAACTTCCGAAGTTTGCGTTCTCTAGGTACTTTTACAGTGATCTGACTAGGGGCGGCCACGGTGGATGGTGCACTCGCTCCAGCTTGTCCTTGCAGTTGGGCCTCCAAAGCTGCTAATTTCTCTCCCAGTGACTTGAGTTGCTCCTCAGTACTCATCCCTATATAGATGTTAGCTCGTTCCCGTTTTAGACTCTACTTAAATCGACTCGAATCCCACTTCTGACACCAAAATGTAAGACGGCCAAAACGGTCGACGCGAGAAACCACAGATTCGAGTGTAAGATTTACGAGTTTATTACAATCCACAGACAAGCCAAATAATACAAGAAAAAGGGGAACGAGTAACACTGAATAACAAGAATAAAAATAGAAACTACAATAAGCTAAAATTATATGTACAAGCTAGAAATACAGATAAATGCTATAAGCTAAATAAATGTAAAGAAAAACGACTTGTAAACAACCAAAACTAATGTAAAAATAGCAGACTATCTAGGTACTTGAAAACAGGAAATTGTGTTACAAAAGCTGTCAAAAACTAATGGAGATTAAAGTAACATGTCACAGATCGGTTCGAATTACAGATTTCACAATAATGCTAAAACAATGAATGAAACAGTAAATTAAGAAAACCATGATTACAATTGGCAAAATAGGACTAAAAAGGATTTGGAATTGTGGGCACAATTACAAGTAACAATAGGGAAATAAGGTAAGCGAAAAATACAACAAGTGAAAATAAGCCAAAACAAAATGACAGAATATAGTTACATGCTATTCTTAGACTAAACCCAACTAAAGGTCAAAATAAAACAATAACTTGGACAAAATACTAGTGAAAGCAACTGAATTACAAAACTTAGCAATCACTACAAAACTAAACTAGTTTAAACACATAGTAAGCAGTAAAAAATATAGCGAACTTAAAAACCTAAGGCCTTAAAAATGAACATAAACACATGTACTACATACCAAGGGTTATTGAGAATTAAGCATCTGAACTTAGGACGTCTGCTTGAGAACTGAACTTGCTCTTGTTGATGCTTAGGCTAACCAACTAAACCAACTAAATTTACTGAGCAAATGTAGCCAATTTATAATAGATTTCAGGAAACTATAAACTTAACTGTTAACCAAATAAGGTTAGGGAGTGAATTGTACACAAATACAGAATTTACCTACAGGAACTAGGTGTTTACTACTCCTACACAACAGGAATTAGGTACAAGAAATGTGTGGGAATAATATAACAAAATGATAGTAAAACAAGGTGTGAAAGGAAACTTAGAAATTTAGGAAAATAACTGAATAATGACTAACAAGAATTCTTGGGGATAATTTGGAATAATCTAAATTAAAATAAACAAGACCAAATGTGACCTGGTCACAATAAATTACAATGACTGGTCATGGATTGGAAAAGGTCATGGAAAGTCCTGCAAGAATTTCAAAATTTAATAAAAGGTTACAAACCTTTTAACTTAAAGCAAGGTACCATTCAAACTGGCAGATGAAATGCCAACTAGTTGTCTACTTTGCCTGTTTCTGAATTTAATATTTGTTTGAGAAATTTTAGAGAAAGGCAACCTGAATTCTTATTGTTAATACCCCTATATATTGCCCTGTTTATGCTAAATAGCAGTGGAATATAACTTTTTTGAGATGAGGTTTTTCATAAAATCAAGTTTAATATTACTCTAGTATTATGAACATTAATTTCAAAAGTTTGACACAGCCACATTGAGTGAGGTGCACGCAAGCAAATGAGTGGCAAAGCTGTGAGGAAAGGGGACGCAGACCTAGAGAAAGTTAAAAAAAGAGACTGCACTGTTTTCTTACTAAAAGCAAGCCACCCAGCACTCTGGCACTACAGCAATATCATTGGTTGGTTTGCAAAGTGATGACCCTTAAGTTTCAATGAGCTGTCATTTGTCACTTTAATAAGAAATCTGAGGTCACATCCCTCAGAAAACTAGGCAAACAATGTTGATATCTTGAAGCATGTTTGGGAAGATACATGTACTTGGGAGGAATTGCCTTCAGAGTAAGATGTTTTTGCAGTTTTGCCGATGGGCTTTAACAAAGTCTTGATATATCATTCAGCTTAACTTCAGTGAAAAGCACAGTCATTCAAGTGCAGTGGTGAGAGCACTCACCTCTCACCAATTTGGCCAGGGTTCGATTCCCAGACTCGACTCGAGTTGAGTTTGTTGTTAGTTCTCATCTTTGCTCCAAGGGTTTTTTTCTCCAGGTCCTCCAGTTTTTCCTCTCTCCACAAAAACTAACATTTCTAATTCCAATTCAACCTGGAATTTGAGGGCCACAGGTTTGTCAGTCTCATGAATGTTAAAGTATCACCCTCATTAAACAAAGGCGATTTATTTTTTTTGATACAACTTGTTTAATTCTTGAGAAATAAAAAACTGTATACAATGTAGGCATCCTGCAGACATGGCACAAAAGCAAATCACTTCCAGGAACAGAAAAACTAAGCTCTTGCAAAATCGAATAGAGAGGTTGTTCTTCACCTTTGTTTATTGAAACATGAAAAATGTTCTCCAAGCTTTTAGATGGCTTGCTCAATCGTTCATCAGGGGTTCTCCTCCTATTAAAATTTCCAGTACACAGTTTTGAAACAACACCTGCACAAATGACAGAAATCACTCTGAGATTGGTCACTGTCATTTTTAGTCTTGCTTGGCACAGCTTACTTGGGCATACAGCCACTCATTTCACATTGCTGCTTCAAATACCGCAAACTTAAAACCAAAATGTTGACGCAGACTGTGAATTCGCGGCACACCTGGTAAGGCATCAAAAGTAGGCGGACTTGCCAATTGATCCATATGTCAAGCGTGTGCTCAGATTTTATAAGAAAACCGTACAGTCCCTTATTTTCACTTTTCCTTGAGCTATCAGCCTCATTCCTTGCGGCTTGTGTGCACGTCACTCGACTCGACTCGACCAACTAAAATGAGTTATCTCTATTTTTTCAGATCAATAGATTGCCTACATGTTAGGTAGAATTCAGTGTTCTTGCTGCAGGACAACTTTACCCAGATCAGAATGTCATACATGGTCATGAGGTGCCATCTGACCATGTCTGCGTAATGGGTAATCCAGAGGAAAATTCTTTTTTGGAGAAGGACCAATGTTTTGCACTTCCAAAGAGGTTTCTTTACAGGCCTAGTGTTAAACAAAACAAGTCTGTTTAGTTAGTGCCTTACATTACTCCGTAGTAAAATCCTATGGTTGACTCTCTCTTAAGTGACCAATCTGGCAGGTGACCATCTCCCTTCAGCAACTTTCTAGCAGAAATCTCAATTGATTGATTTCTCAGTTAAAAGCTGCATTATAGACTCACAGGCAACCTTCTTACATACCAGTAATCAATCACCTTTCCAGGTCCCTAGTATAGCCACTTATGAGAGAGTTAATTGTATTTTATCTTTTCCTCTTGTTCTATTACTTGGTCTCATAATATTGCTTTACACATATTAAATTACAGAAGTAATTAATTTATATGAAAGGAATAGCTTTCCTATAGTTTTTACATTTTGATAATATATTTTGGTAATGTATTTATGATAATGTCTATGTTGTGGATCAAAATTTGTCTTGGTTCAAACTTTTACTTTCCTTTGTTTTAGGGTATGAAAATGTATGAAAATGTATGATAATGAGTTTTAAACAAAGGAAAGTAAATTTTGAACCAAGGCAAATTTTGAGCTACAACATATACCGTATTTTCTCGATTAAACGCCGGGCCCTGAATAAATGACGGGTATAATAGAGGAAGTTGTAAGTAAGCCCCTCAAACGTTTATTTGTGGTATAATAAACTTAAGATTTAAGGGAAAGGTACACGGCTGCCAAGAAAAACGAATAATATAAATACCTTCTTAAAAAATGGCGGGCAAGAAAAAACTGCTGATTCAAAGAAATGCCGGGTCCACTATGCAAAGTTTGAAATAAACGCCGGGGGCGTTTAATCAAGAAAATACGGTACATGTAGACACTAATATATAATATGACTGAGTACACTCAATGGGTCCTTAATACTAAGCTAGGGTAATCTTGTCTCTCTTTGGTTCCATTTATTAAAAATTGCAAGAATAAGTGTGTGTACAGATCAATGAAATACATGCATGTTCCTACAATAAGAAACAATGTCTTAATAACAGCTCTGCTATAAAGGTAAAGACTTATTCAGTTCCAAGTCTTTTTTTTTTGACATACAGCAATAAGGAATTGTTAATGCTCACACATTTTCCATCTGCACTGAGTAAAATCCAAGAACAATATATCTGATTATTGAAGGGCTGAGGGCTCATAACCGCCTTATGTCAAATTTTGGTATTGTTCAATTGACGTGTTTTTGAGCTGAGAAAACATTTTCTTGCTTATAAAGTAATGGCAGGTTCTTGTAAGTTAAAGTAAAAGAGATTCAATCAGGCCAAAACATCCGCTGTATTTTCACACACAAAAATACAAAATACATTTTGGCCAATGAGCATCCTATTTGACTTTTTACGTCAAAAGATTTCTTTCCACAGATGTGGAATTTTTGGGTCTAATTGCATCTCTTTTATGTCAACTTACATAAATCAGCAATCATTTTAGCAACAAAATGCTTTTTTTCGCTCAAAAACACAATTTGTAAGTGAATCATGCCATAATTCAACATGAGGCAGTTATGACCTCAGCCCTTAAATTTTGATGCAATTGTTACTGCACCTACTGGTATATATATGTAATGTCAATTTTTGATACTACATATTTTTAAATTATTCGAGTATTTAGCATGACATTATTTTATATACCGGTACATTGTATCAGTTATTGAAAAGTAACTTAAATTTAGTTTCCTATTCACCAGTGCAGAAAGTGTAGATAATCAATGGAAAACTAGGGTTCCCAACGATCCAAGAGAGTTAAATCCAGGCAAAGTTTTTATAAGCTTAGATCTTGTTAATGTGTGCATCCTCAATAGGGTGACATTGTAATATACACTTGCAGGCACAGTAAGGTTGTGCATAAACATTTATTTACAAGAGCCTCCTTGATGCCCTGTTTGGAAACTGCAACTTACAATATCACATGGTACAAACACTATGAATATTTTATTTTTTGTATAATATACATGAATTGATTATCTTTAATTACCGATTCTGTTCATTTTACAGTGCAACATGCCTTACCGTGAGAACCCAACAAACTTTTTTTACAAGTTTTGCAGCTAACTTTACACTCCTGTGATAAACACAAAGTGACAAGATTACATTTCATTGTTTGTCGCTTCGTGTTCATCACAGGAGTGCAAAGTTATTTACAAAACTTGGAAACAAAATTTGTAAAACAGTTTGTTGGGTTCTCATGGTAAGGCGTGTCACACTGTAATATGTGTACAATGTATTATGAAATTGTTCTTGTTTGCAGAATATGTTCACAAAAGTTAAAGAAAATTATACTGAGATGTTGATCACTTAACACAAAACTTTTCAATGGATAAATTTAATGCATGACCATTAGCTTGTTTTTAATTTCCTCTTAGTTACCTCGGTATCTACCTAATTCCAAAGTTATTGTTTAAAGTCTGCCTTATAAGTTTTCTTAACCTAGCTGTAAGTATTGTAAGAAACATTTGAGCACTAATTATTTTGAGAGAGAGCTATAAGGGCAAACATTTCATTAATAGATACATTCTAAAAATTAAACAAATATAAATTTTAAAGTAATTTACACATATCAATTATTTTCTTTATGGCAAATAAATTAGAACTTTAAACCAACTGCTTTCGTGTTGAACAACTAATATTGTTCTTATGAGTTTCATCAGGGGGTAATAAGCTCCTCTTTTCATAGCATGCAAAAGCAAGACCACATTTTTTTAAGGCGATTCCTCAATAATAAAAGTTGACAAACAATATTTGTTTAAACTTTCCTGATTTTTCCCAACCAGACATTGTTTCGAAAAACGCAATAAAAAACATTGGTCACCATGCTCGCGAAAGAGTTGCGATGGGTTAAAGTTGCCCTATTTATCCATGTAGTACTGCCTATCACGCCCACTATTACTTGGTCGGTTCACGTTACTGTTTACACGGTAGCTTGGAGCATAGTTAAAATGAAATGCTTGGAAAACTTTAATAGATATAATGCATCGACCATAAGGAACAATTTGATGTATGATTTACTGTAAAAACATGCAACTGACACCGACTCAAAACACTCCTTGCGTGCATGATCTCAAGGTCATAATTTTTTGGCCATGGGAAATGGGTGTGAACGCGTTTTTAGCGACGACTTTATTTCCTGACAAGGAAAACTTTTTAAACTCTTTCAACTCAAAGAAGGTGATTTTAACAGTACAATTATGCAATAAGAAAGATAGGTAACCATGCTCGTTGAGGAGGAAATAACCGCTTTTTTATTTGGTCAATTTATCCACAAGTGAAACCCTTTTGGTTCAGACTGTACGCGCGCTAATGGCGCTAATGACGCAATGTGATTTATTCAATAACAAAGTGGGTAAAACGGGGGGGGGGGTCGATTTTACTAATTCGGCCGGTTAACCTGTAAACTTTCCACCTCGCCTTAGGACGTTGACCGCATTTTCATTTATTCAGTACTAGAGTGGGTAAAACGGGGTCGATTTTAATACTTCAGCCGGTTAACCTATATACCCTCCACCTTGCCTTAGGATGTTGACCCCAATTTTCATTTATTTAATACTACAGTCGATAAAACGAGGTTGATTTTACTATTTCAGCCGGTTAAAATATACACCCCTTAACATGCCTTAGGATGTTGAACCCAATTTTCATTTTTTCAATACTAGAGTGGGTAAAATGGGGTCGATTTTACTAATTCAGCCGGTTAACCTATATACCCTTAACCTACCCTTAGGATGTTGACCCCAATTTTCGTCATTTTAATTTATTTTATCTGACTAGAGTGGGTAAAACGGGGTCGATTTTACTAGTTCAGCCGGTTAACCTACATACCCTAAACTTTGCCTAAAGATGTTGACCCCAATTTTCATTTATTCAATAATAGAGTGGGTAAAACGGGGTTAATTTTACTAGTTCAGCCGGTTAACATGTACACCCTCCACCTTGCCTTAGGATGTTGACCCCAATTTTCATTTGTTCAATACTAGAGTCGGTAAAACGGGGTCGATTTTAATAGTTCAGTCGGTTAACATATACATCCTCCACCTTGCCTTAGGATATTGACCCCAATTTTCATTTGTTCAATACTAGAGTCGGTAAAACGGGGTCGATTTTAATATTTCAGTCGCTTAACCTATATACCCCAAACCTTGCGTTAGGATGTTGACCCCAATTTTCATTTATTCAATACTAGAGTGGGTAAAACGGGGTCGATTTTAATAGTTCAGCCGGTTAACATATACATCCTTCACCTTGCCTTAGGATGTTGACCCCAATTTTCATTTGTTCAATACTAGAGTCGGTAAAACGGGGTCGATTTTACTAGTTCAGCCGGTTAACATATACATCCTTCACCTTGCGTTAGGATGTTGACCCCAATTTTCATTTGTTCAATACTAGAGTCGGTAAAACGGGGTCGATTTTACTAGTTCAGCCGGTTAACATATACATCCTTCACCTTGCCTTAGGA
Source organism: Cladopsammia gracilis (assembly GCA_022457155.1). NCBI lineage: Eukaryota > Metazoa > Cnidaria > Anthozoa > Scleractinia > Dendrophylliidae > Cladopsammia > Cladopsammia gracilis. Next base: position 297,896 of record JAJGOT010000719.1, on the reverse strand, counting down.
TGTTGACCCCAATTTTCATTTGTTCAATACTAGAGTCGGTAAAACAGGGTCGATTTTACTAGTTCAGCCGGTTAACATATACATCCTTCACCTTGCCTTAGGATGTTGACCCCAATTTTCATTTGTTCAATACTAGAGTCGGTAAAACGGGGTCGATTTTACTAGTTCAGCCGGTTAACATATACATCCTTCACCTTGCGTTAGGATGTTGACCCCAATTTTCATTTGTTCAATGCTAGAGTCGGTAAAACGGGGTCGATTTTTATATTTCAGTCTGTTAACATATACACCCTCCACCTTGCCTTAGGATATTGACCCCAATTTTCATTTGTTCAATACTAGAGTCGGTAAAACGGGGTCGATTTTAATAGTTCAGCCGGTTAACATATACATCCTCCACCTTGCCTTAGGATGTTGACCCCAATTTTCATTTGTTCAATACTAGAGTCGGTAAAACGGGGTCGATTTTAATAGTTCAGTCGGTTAACATATACATCCTCCACCTTGCCTTAGGATATTGACCCCAATTTTCATTTGTTCAATACTAGAGTCGGTAAAACGGGGTCGATTTTAATATTTCAGTCTGTTAACATATACACCCTCCACCTTGCCTTAGGATGTTGACCCCAATTTTCATTTGTTCAATACTAGAGTCGGTAAAACGGGGTCGATTTTAATAGTTCAGCCGGTTAACATATACATCCTCCACCTTGCCTTAGGATATTGACCCCAATTTTCATTTGTTCAATACTAGATTCGGTAAAACGGGGTCGATTTTAATAGTTCAGTCGCTTAACCTATATACCCCAAACCTTGCGTTAGGATGTTGACCCCAATTTTCATTTATTCAATACTAGACTGGGTAAAACGGGGTCGATTTTAATAGTTCAGTCGGTTAACATATACATTCTCCACCTTGCCTTAGGATGTTGACCCCAATTTTCATTTGTTCAATACTAGAGTCGGTAAAACGGGGTCGATTTTAATAGTTCAGTCGGTTAGCCTATATACCGTCTACCTTGCCTTAGGATGTTGACCCCAATTTTCATTAGTTCAATACTAGAGTCGGTAAAACGGGGTCGACTTTAATAGTTCAGCCGGTTAACCTATATACTCCAAACCTTGCGTTAGGATGTTGACCCCAATTTTCATTTATTTTATACTAGAGTGGGTAAAACGGGGTCGATTTCACTGGTTCAGCCCTGAAACCTATACACCCCCCACCTTGCGTTAAGATGTTGACCCCAATTTTCATTTATTTAATACTAGGGTCGTTAAAGGGTTCGATTGACTATAGTACAACACATACGGGCCAAGAGAGCCGTTCCACGGGATGTTGCAAACGCGGTATTTTAATACGGACCTTTAGGAAAAGTTCTATATATTTACGCGACTTCCATCATTATCATTCGGCTGCATAAAGGAGATCGCAAAACGTTTTCTACGCTGAGCAGTAAGGTTTAGGAAGGGTGCCTTACTGAGATGAACTGTTTCAAGCTATGTGCATGCCTGCCCAAATCTTTTTTTATTTCTGGGCAAAACTGTACAGATCAATAAAAAAACTGGTTCCTAATTTTTTAAATTTATTTTTATTTTATTTGTTATGTGTTTATTTTTGCCAAGAACAAATTACAGGGAAGAATAAAACAGAGAAAAACGAAACTGAAAAAATCACATAGATCTTTAAGTTAAATTGGCGAGGAAGCCTAAAGAAACTACAGAAGCTTATGAATTTAGGCTTCATCATTCATTACATGATTTCAGGTTAAAGCATGGATTTAGTGGGCGAGTTTAATATTCAGCTCAGCTCGTTTTACCGACTCCAGTATTAAATAAATGAAAATTGAAGTCAACATCTTAACGCAAGGTGGGGGGTATATAGGTTTCAGGGCTGAACCAGTGAAATTTTTAACAACCACGTGTTGGTAAGAACGGTTTAATTAGACATAAAACCTGTGAAGGCTCAAAGTACGTTGGCTATTTATGCTTTGAATCGAAAGAATAAACTCCGTTTAGCATTCGTATCTATAATCCGTTTCAATCGTCCTCGAAATTAAGCCTGTCGTCTTTTAACAAGAAATGAAAAGATATGGACAAGCATGTACATAGCGTGAAACAGTCGCTTTAACTAATGGTCCTAGTAAGAAGTAGGCAACCTAACGACAAGGAATGCAGAAAGGTGTTAATAGACCTTATTCGCTTGGGCGTATTTGTTTACCCATTAGAGACCACGTGTCATTCCCCTGGGAATTATTTCTTTCTTTTCCGTTAACGCTTGAGAAGACACATTAATATGGATGTCGTTCAGACAAAGAATTTAACTCCCAAGAGGTTTGTATTGGGTAAACATTACGCCCAAGCGAATAAGGTCTATTGTGATATTGTTGAAACCGTCCACCTCATTGGCTAAAACATGAAATCTACCATCACTTCATCAGGTAGCGCATTTATTTCTCTCTAGTTTACTAATTCATTCCCTTTTAGTGAAAACTACTGTGAGTTTTAATGCAAAAAAAATTCTGTGGGAAACGCGTAAAATTAGAAGCCTTTCTTGGCCATTGTTTTGGAGTCTCACGATTGGATGAAATCTTGTAGCACAAAAGAAACATCACTTTAAAATAAAGTTCCAGTACATTTTATTTTAAAAACATGTTGTCCATAGGTTGATGTATTCTCAGTACGAAAATCTAAACATTCTTATGTGGGGAAAGCAAAATGCCGCAGAACAATAGAGGATTGCCTAGTTCTTACACGCATTGTTACTTAAACATATCATACTAATAAATTACAGTAGTATTTGATCTCTGGAGTCAAGAAAGAAAGAAAGAAAGAAAGAAAGAAAGAAAGAAAGAAAGAAAGAAAGAAAGAAAGAAAGAAAGAAAGAAAGAAAGAAAGA
>JAJGOT010000719.1:285000-290000 GCA_022457155.1 Cladopsammia gracilis | reverse complement strand
GGTCCAGTTTTGTTTAAAATTGCTTTACGAGTATAATGAAACAAGTGTCCCTGACTACAGATGGCCAGGATGGAAATGGATTGCAACTTGAAAACATTGGCCAATTTTTCAAATTTGTTCAGTGTGTTTTGAAAAATTTGCTAAAAACGGAATATGGTTTATTATTTCTACAAGAGTTGACTTGATATCTTGTTCCTAGTGTTCTGAGAGCATTTTGTGTTTAAAGTAAGATGCTCAGTTTTAATTCTGGCACAGTCTGAGGCAAAAACATAAGAACCGCCATGACATGTAATGAAAAATTCTCAAAATGATATCTGTAATACAAGATTAAGAATGTCACAATCTACACATATACTTTGGCGTTAACTAATGTGTGTCTTGGTTCCATTTGAACAGAAAGGCGTCAGAACTCCACGAGCATTTGTCGACTACGACAGACTCAAAGATCCCCAGCCCAGGTACTTTGAGGAAATATTAAGGAACAGTCTATCAGACGATAAGATTCGGCAATTCTGCGCAGATTTCCTGGCTTTGTTTCGCCCGAAAGAACACAAGCAGCCTGTGCCATGTGCCATTGGGTCATCGGACAGTGGAAAGACCAGTCTTTTTGCTCCTGTATTCCAAATCATCTCCCTCAACCGCATTGCGCGTGTTACCAAGCAAAAGAATTTCAACAAGGCTATGATCGACAATTTGACAGAAGTGATATTCCTTGACGAGGCATATCCTGGCCTTCTCGACATAGACGACTGGAAAATCCTGTGCCAAGGTGGCTTCACCTCGCACGATACTAAATGGAAGAAAGCCCAAGGGTTCCACTGCAGTGCGACGATGTACGTAACTTGTCAGACGGAAATGGATTTTGGAGTGGATCACAATGGAGCTATGGATAGACGGCTGCGCAAGTACCACTTCAAAAGCCTTCCTCGCGTAGTACCAGAAGCGAACAAGTGGCTGAAGGAGCATGCTATGGATATCATTGTTTGGGCGCAGAATATCTCAGGTGACAGCCCATGCAGTGCCGATCCCATTTCCGTTATGCACGAAAGCGGATTGCCAGATGATGAATTGCGTAACATTTTGAAGGTATCTCTAATAGACGAACAAGTTATGGAATCTAGCGACGCAGACGTCACCCAAGACGACAGCGACCCAGATGAGACCGACGATTCGGACGACGAGAGCATGATGGCCTTAAAGACGGCCCTAGATCAGAGTTCACCGCGCTCGCTGCGTCACAGACACCTCAGCCATATCTTGGAAAATCGTCGTCTGGAAAAGGAACGCTCGAAGGAGCAAAACGAGTGGTGGTACGAACGGAGGAAAGAGGGGTTGATTTCTAGGGGTGTCCAGTGATCACGCAGCGCTGCTGCCACGCAATGACGCAGAACGGCTTCCCACGCCCATCAGAGAAGATCTGGCCGCAATTCAGCATCAGAAGCGCCAAGATCAGCTTGAGGCAAACAAGCGAAGGGCTAAAGAAGTTTTTGAATTACCATGGCTTCAAAACACTGAAAGGGAGCTTGGTGAATGCATGGCAGCTCTACAATCCAGCACCGACGAAGAAACGACAGCTTCGATGGAGGCATTTCGAGAAATACTACAGGACAAACTCAAAAATCATCACACAAACCTCGGCACCCTTAGGTGCAAAGAAGCGTTGGCCGAAAGGAAGCGCGTTTGCAGAATGCTCGGTCTCCTAAGAAAGAAGACGAAGACAAGTGAAAAATTTGACGGAGCCCCTCCCGCTCGCGCAACATACTTTCAACGAACAAGAAGAAGAAGAAGAAGAAGATATTTTCATGACGCCAAAAACGCCATCGTACGTTCCAGAACACGACAATGGACCATACTGCCCACTATCGCCAGTGATGATATCGAGCGTCTCGGATGTCCCACTATCCGGAGATGACAAAGGTGACCAGCAAACGGCCGAGTTGACAAGTGGTACTCCGCTGCGTGCAAGCGTCGACGACTGCGCGAGTTCACAAGATTCCGTGCGAACCCACAGTTCAAGAAAGAGGTCCAGGAATAAGAGGTCCAGGAATCGCGCGCGCAGCCAAGAGGCCAACAAGAGGCCGCGAAAAACATTGTTAAATTACTTCAGTGCTAGTCAGCAATAGAAATGACACGCAAAATTAAAGGAAACGAAAATGTACTTAGCAAGATTTATCAAGCCTTATAATCGTGGCACAGAAATGTAAGCTGAAGTAACAAGCTACATTAAAATGTACGTTTTGCAATGATTGGCATTTGTTGTTGTTTGTTTCTGAATACGTACGATTCTTTGAGACACAACTCTAAGGTGTAAACCTTCCTTATTGTGTGTCACAAACACTTCCACTCAAAAGAAACTTTTGTTCAGCCCTCTTTTTTAATGAATCGGCCATCCTTCCGTTTTGAAATTTGAAATCGGGATCTCTTAGAATAGCCGTCCACTGTCCAAAACCGTGCTTTGTTATCCCCTTTCTTAGAAAATCGTCCTCTTCTTCTGTGAATTTCAAAACACGACGAACTTTTCTACGGATGCACAAACGCTTCGTGGGTGGGACTTTCTCTTCCGGGGCGAGCTTTTCTCCTGTTCGGTTTCAACTGAACGTGAAGCTGAACTTGAACTTGAACTTGAAACGCGAAACCTCGCGTTAACGTCCTCATCCACCTCCGATCCTTTAGCACCTTGTAACTTTTGTAGACACTCGTGGGCCTTCACAGCAACTTCGCGCGATCTCTGCTTTTGATAGTGAACTTTGGCAACAGCAGAGCTGTGTTTTTGGTCTTCTGACAAAATTCTTTGCTCTTTGCTAGTGAGCAGGTTTAGGCTTTGCGTTTCGACAATTTGACGATAACGTGTGGGATGAACGTATTTCCCAATTGCGTCAAAGACCAATTTGCTCATGACGTCCCCCAATTTGCTGTGTTGGCCTCCATTTCTCGTGACCAAAACAAAGTCGCACTGGGGTTTTAGCATGGGTCTTACGAAAGTGATGTACCCATCGAGTACTTGCATGCTTGTATCGGTCAGAATCAACGAGTCAAATCCGTACTTGCTGGCAGTCTTGAACGTTTTTGATCGATGAATCCTCCATTTTCCTTCGCTGCACTAACCATGTCGACTGTCAGGTACTGATAAGTCATAGGGCGCGATCCTTTCACCTTAATGAAAAGATACACGGCTACAAATTTTGTGGCAAATGTTAGGTCTGATGGGTTGACTTGCCCCGGACTGGTTTTACACATCTTGACGGTATTTTCGTAGCGGGGCAAATGAAAGGTTACAACTTGCAACAATTCCTCCATCGTTGCCCAGTGCCCTCTTGCTTCTAGCGTTTCGATGTCTAGATCATGTGTCCACTGCAATCTCATCATTTTTGCCACTGTCTTGCGCGCTCTTTTCAGGTACAACTCTGTTGCGGATAATTTTCGAAGAACTGCATCTGATGCACCATTAATTTTTCTGAAATCGATTAATTCAGAAAGAGCATCTATGTAGCCCAATCGTCCACCATGGCCGAGCTTGCATTCTTCTTGCAGATAGTCAATGAACTTGAACAACAGATTTGGGGAACACAGGCTGAAGTCCATCACCTCGAAGGTCAACTCATCCTCGTCTTCGCAGCAAAACTTGAGAAATTTAAAGCATCTATTCACAATCTGTTGAGCTGGACGATCTTTCTTGTAACCACCGCCACTTCCAGTCAACCAATTTGTGAATGTTTCGCCAATTTGGCCAGAGACTGAAAATAATGGAATTAATGCTCTGACGGCTTGTTTTGCCGTTACGCGCGATACGTCGTCATCTTTGTCTGTTACGGGTAAGTTCTTTGGCACTTGCACCGACGAGCTTTTCGCTTCTTGCAGATCGGGTTTTTGGTCAAAATAAAAGAACCATCTGTGCTTGTTATTCACGTGTTTCCTACAGCCACGTTGACTGTGAAATCCTTCGTGTTCACAAACTTCTAGTGGACAGTGATACAAACGATCTGTTTCGTCTTTTTCCAAGTGAAGCCGTTTTGGTTTGGGCAATGCGCCATCAAAATTAGACCAGTCAAGCTTACTCTTCTTACTCATGTTTCAAGTAGATTAACGTTTGAGTAGCGCGCACGTTTGTTTAAATAAACTGTGAACAATGAAGTCATCATGCATGTTCAAACTTGTCACAACTTGCCCCTACTTGCCCATGCATGCTCACGCCTGCTCATGCTTGCCCATGTTTGTCTATGCGTGCCCGCGCTTGCCATAACTTGCCCCTACTTGCCCATGCTTGCTCATGCCTGCTCATGATTGCCCTTGCTTGCTCATGTGTGCCACAAATTGCCCCTGCTTGCCAGCCGTTATCACCATTATACAAATTTACAGTGGGGAGATACTTAAAACTGTGCTTTTTCACGATTTTTCCTAACAATACGTACTTAACTAACATTTTTGTCAAGTGCACGTGACAAAACATGTGACTGGGAACAAACGTTATTCCCGCAATCACTTATATTCAAAAGCACCCTTCCTTTAAGATGGAATAACTGAATGAAATGAAATAAAAAAAAGGAACAGAAATGGTGAAGAGGAACTACTTTACGTAAAAAGGAACTATTTTACGTAAATATTTAAGTAAATCGGAACAGGTAATTAGGAACAAATGTTCCACATTCCCGCAAATTGGAACAGCTCCAGTAAAAAGGAACTCATTAATAGGAACAATCAGTTCCCTAATAGAGTGAAAAGGAACTGGTTATCAATAGAGGAACAAAAATGTTAGGAACACTTGTTCCTAAGCCGCCCATTTAGGAACAATACGTTCCACCCGCAGGTTAAAATTCGGAACAAAAGGTTCTCGTTTAGTTCCACATGAACATTTTGTTCCTATTTAATATCAAAATTTGTTCCTATCTAGCCTAAAGGGAACACGCCAATGTGGAACAATTGGTTCCACGTTTTATCACATAGGAACGTTCCAAAATCAAATATCGGAACAGCAGGCAAAAACGAAAATCTCTTAAAAAGTC
>JAJGOT010000719.1:220000-280000 GCA_022457155.1 Cladopsammia gracilis | reverse complement strand
TCCAAGGCGGATGGTTTTTGGTGCTTTTCCTGTGGATCCTTCGTCCAAGGGATTATCCCTGAATCTCAGGTGAGATTAATGCCCATGAAAGCTGTGTCACCATGTTTATTGTTATTTTAAAAAGCTAAATGATACATTTATATCAGTGGAAACGCAAAAATAATGGTCCAGTTTTGTTTAAAATTGCTTTACGAGTATAATGAAACAAGTGTCCCCTGACTACAGATGGCCAGGATGGAAATGGATTGCAATTTGAAAAACATTGGCCAATTTTTCAAATTTGTTCAGTGTGTTTTGAAAAATTTGCTAAAAACGGAATATGGTTTATTATTTCTACAAGAGTTGACTTGATATCTTGTTCCTAGTGTTCTGAGAGCATTTTGTGTTTAAAGTAAGATGCTCAGTTTTAATTCTGGCACAGTCTGAGGCAAAAACATAAGAACCGCCATGACATGTAATGAAAAATTCTCAAAATGATATCTGTAATACAAGATTAAGAATGTCACAATCTACACATATACTTTGGCGTTAACTAATGTGTGTCTTGGTTCCATTTGAACAGAAAGGCGTCAGAACTCCACGAGCATTTGTCGACTACGACAGACTCAAAGATCCCCAGCCCAGGTACTTTGAGGAAATATTAAGGAACAGTCTATCAGACGATAAGATTCGGCAATTCTGCGCAGATTTCCTGGCTTTGTTTCGCCCGAAAGAACACAAGCAGCCTGTGCCATGTGCCATTGGGTCATCGGACAGTGGAAAGACCAGTCTTTTTGCTCCTGTATTCCAAATCATCTCCCTCAACCGCATTGCGCGTGTTACCAAGCAAAAGAATTTCAACAAGGCTATGATCGACAATTTGACAGAAGTGATATTCCTTGACGAGGCATATCCTGGCCTTCTCGACATAGACGACTGGAAAATCCTGTGCCAAGGTGGCTTCACCTCGCACGATACTAAATGGAAGAAAGCCCAAGGGTTCCACTGCAGTGCGACGATGTACGTAACTTGTCAGACGGAAATGGATTTTGGAGTGGATCACAATGGAGCTATGGATAGACGGCTGCGCAAGTACCACTTCAAAAGCCTTCCTCGCGTAGTACCAGAAGCGAACAAGTGGCTGAAGGAGCATGCTATGGATATCATTGTTTGGGCGCAGAATATCTCAGGTGACAGCCCATGCAGTGCCGATCCCATTTCCGTTATGCACGAAAGCGGATTGCCAGATGATGAATTGCGTAACATTTTGAAGGTATCTCTAATAGACGAACAAGTTATGGAATCTAGCGACGCAGACGTCACCCAAGACGACAGCGACCCAGATGAGACCGACGATTCGGACGACGAGAGCATGATGGCCTTAAAGACGGCCCTAGATCAGAGTTCACCGCGCTCGCTGCGTCACAGACACCTCAGCCATATCTTGGAAAATCGTCGTCTGGAAAAGGAACGCTCGAAGGAGCAAAACGAGTGGTGGTACGAACGGAGGAAAGAGGGGTTGATTTCTAGGGGTGTCCAGTGATCACGCAGCGCTGCTGCCACGCAATGACGCAGAACGGCTTCCCACGCCCATCAGAGAAGATCTGGCCGCAATTCAGCATCAGAAGCGCCAAGATCAGCTTGAGGCAAACAAGCGAAGGGCTAAAGAAGTTTTTGAATTACCATGGCTTCAAAACACTGAAAGGGAGCTTGGTGAATGCATGGCAGCTCTACAATCCAGCACCGACGAAGAAACGACAGCTTCGATGGAGGCATTTCGAGAAATACTACAGGACAAACTCAAAAATCATCACACAAACCTCGGCACCCTTAGGTGCAAAGAAGCGTTGGCCGAAAGGAAGCGCGTTTGCAGAATGCTCGGTCTCCTAAGAAAAGAAGACGAAGACCAAGTGAAAAATTTGACGGAGCCCCTCCCGCTCGCGCAACATACTTTCAACGAACAAGAAGAAGAAGAAGAAGAAGATATTTTCATGACGCCAAAAACGCCATCGTACGTTCCAGAACACGACAATGGACCATACTGCCCACTATCGCCAGTGATGATATCGAGCGTCTCGGATGTCCCACTATCCGGAGATGACAAAGGTGACCAGCAAACGGCCGAGTTGACAAGTGGTACTCCGCTGCGTGCAAGCGTCGACGACTGCGCGAGTTCACAAGATTCCGTGCGAACCCACAGTTCAAGAAAGAGGTCCAGGAATAAGAGGTCCAGGAATCGCGCGCGCAGCCAAGAGGCCAACAAGAGGCCGCGAAAAACATTGTTAAATTACTTCAGTGCTAGTCAGCAATAGAAATGACACGCAAAATTAAAGGAAACGAAAATGTACTTAGCAAGATTTATCAAGCCTTATAATCGTGGCACAGAAATGTAAGCTGAAGTAACAAGCTACATTAAAATGTACGTTTTGCAATGATTGGCATTTGTTGTTGTTTGTTTCTGAATACGTACGATTCTTTGAGACACAACTCTAAGGTGTAAACCTTCCTTATTGTGTGTCACAAACACTTCCACTCAAAAGAAACTTTTGTTCAGCCCTCTTTTTTAATGAATCGGCCATCCTTCCGTTTTGAAATTTGAAATCGGGATCTCTTAGAATAGCCGTCCACTGTCCAAAACCGTGCTTTGTTATCCCCTTTCTTAGAAAATCGTCCTCTTCTTCTGTGAATTTCAAAACACGACGAACTTTTCTACGGATGCACAAACGCTTCGTGGGTGGGACTTTCTCTTCCGGGGGCGAGCTTTTCTCCTGTTCGGTTTCAACTGAACGTGAAGCTGAACTTGAACTTGAACTTGAAACGCGAAACCTCGCGTTAACGTCCTCATCCACCTCCGATCCTTTAGCACCTTGTAACTTTTGTAGACACTCGTGGGCCTTCACAGCAACTTCGCGCGATCTCTGCTTTTGATAGTGAACTTTGGCAACAGCAGAGCTGTGTTTTTGGTCTTCTGACAAAATTCTTTGCTCTTTGCTAGTGAGCAGGTTTAGGCTTTGCGTTTCGACAATTTGACGATAACGTGTGGGATGAACGTATTTCCCAATTGCGTCAAAGACCAATTTGCTCATGACGTCCCCCAATTTGCTGTGTTGGCCTCCATTTCTCGTGACCAAAACAAAGTCGCACTGGGGTTTTAGCATGGGTCTTACGAAAGTGATGTACCCATCGAGTACTTGCATGCTTGTATCGGTCAGAATCAACGAGTCAAATCCGTACTTGCTGGCAGTCTTGAACGTTTTTTGATCGATGAATCCTCCATTTTCCTTCGCTGCACTAACCATGTCGACTGTCAGGTACTGATAAGTCATAGGGCGCGATCCTTTCACCTTAATGAAAAGATACACGGCTACAAATTTTGTGGCAAATGTTAGGTCTGATGGGTTGACTTGCCCCGGACTGGTTTTACACATCTTGACGGTATTTTCGTAGCGGGGCAAATGAAAGGTTACAACTTGCAACAATTCCTCCATCGTTGCCCAGTGCCCTCTTGCTTCTAGCGTTTCGATGTCTAGATCATGTGTCCACTGCAATCTCATCATTTTTGCCACTGTCTTGCGCGCTCTTTTCAGGTACAACTCTGTTGCGGATAATTTTCGAAGAACTGCATCTGATGCACCATTAATTTTTCTGAAATCGATTAATTCAGAAAGAGCATCTATGTAGCCCAATCGTCCACCATGGCCGAGCTTGCATTCTTCTTGCAGATAGTCAATGAACTTGAACAACAGATTTGGGGAACACAGGCTGAAGTCCATCACCTCGAAGGTCAACTCATCCTCGTCTTCGCAGCAAAACTTGAGAAATTTAAAGCATCTATTCACAATCTGTTGAGCTGGACGATCTTTCTTGTAACCACCGCCACTTCCAGTCAACCAATTTGTGAATGTTTCGCCAATTTGGCCAGAGACTGAAAATAATGGAATTAATGCTCTGACGGCTTGTTTTGCCGTTACGCGCGATACGTCGTCATCTTTGTCTGTTACGGGTAAGTTCTTTGGCACTTGCACCGACGAGCTTTTCGCTTCTTGCAGATCGGGTTTTTGGTCAAAATAAAAGAACCATCTGTGCTTGTTATTCACGTGTTTCCTACAGCCACGTTGACTGTGAAATCCTTCGTGTTCACAAACTTCTAGTGGACAGTGATACAAACGATCTGTTTCGTCTTTTTCCAAGTGAAGCCGTTTTGGTTTGGGCAATGCGCCATCAAAATTAGACCAGTCAAGCTTACTCTTCTTACTCATGTTTCAAGTAGATTAACGTTTGAGTAGCGCGCACGTTTGTTTAAATAAACTGTGAACAATGAAGTCATCATGCATGTTCAAACTTGTCACAACTTGCCCCTACTTGCCCATGCATGCTCACGCCTGCTCATGCTTGCCCATGTTTGTCTATGCGTGCCCGCGCTTGCCATAACTTGCCCCTACTTGCCCATGCTTGCTCATGCCTGCTCATGATTGCCCTTGCTTGCTCATGTGTGCCACAAATTGCCCCTGCTTGCCAGCCGTTATCACCATTATACAAATTTACAGTGGGGAGATACTTAAAACTGTGCTTTTTCACGATTTTTCCTAACAATACGTACTTAACTAACATTTTTGTCAAGTGCACGTGACAAAACATGTGACTGGGAACAAACGTTATTCCCGCAATCACTTATATTCAAAAGCACCCTTCCTTTAAGATGGAATAACTGAATGAAATGAAATAAAAAAAAAGGAACAGAAATGGTGAAGAGGAACTACTTTACGTAAAAAGGAACTATTTTACGTAAATATTTTAAGTAAATCGGAACAGGTAATTAGGAACAAATGTTCCACATTCCCGCAAATTGGAACAGCTCCAGTAAAAAGGAACTCATTAATAGGAACAATCAGTTCCCTAATAGAGTGAAAAGGAACTGGTTATCAATAGAGGAACAAAAATGTTAGGAACACTTGTTCCTAAGCCGCCCATTTAGGAACAATACGTTCCACCCGCAGGTTAAAATTCGGAACAAAAGGTTCTCGTTTAGTTCCACATGAACATTTTGTTCCTATTTAATATCAAAATTTGTTCCTATCTAGCCTAAAGGGAACACGCCAATGTGGAACAATTGGTTCCACGTTTTATCACATAGGAACGTTCCAAAATCAAATATCGGAACAGCAGGCAAAAACGAAAATCTCTTAAAAAGTCTTTTAGATAATAAAGAAGACCACGACATAGGGTATAAAGAATCTCTGTGTGGTATGCATACAACAGCCAAAATTTGGTTGAAATAATCAAACTAAAACTTTCTAAAACGTACGAGTAACAAATTTAGGGAAACGTATAAGATCGTTTCCCAAAATTTCTGTTCCCTATCGCGGTTTGAACTTAATCGCTCCAGCTGATTATCTAATGTTGTTTTTGACCATTGATCCAACAAAGGGGTACGGCAGCCATCAATTTTGGGCTGTGTTTAGTTTCGTTTGACTTTCAAGGTCACATTTAATAACGCTGTTCAGTACGATGTTCCCGAAAATTAAGGAACACTACAATGGGACCAAAACAGTCCTATCTATCTATAGTAAGTGTATGGCTTAAAAAAAAAGAAAAAAAAAAACAGAACAAGGCAAAAACTGCAAGCATGCCTACAATAACAAGGAGAAGAAAATAATATAAGAACAACTTTCCGTACAATCCGTACTTTCCGCCATCAAAACTACATATTTTATCCTGTCCTAATATTTATCTCATATAACTATATATAAATACACTTACAGAAATAAGGAGAAGTAATATAATGATAACAATAGTAAACAATCAAATATCCGTGAAATCCGTAAAAACCGTGTTTTCCGCCTCTGATAAAAAGGTTTTTTTGATAGGAGAGAACTTGCAGTACAAAATGACTGCTGAGTGAATATATTAAACCAAAAGAAAATTAGTTTTGATGGCGGAAACACGGATTTTACGGATTTCACGGATATGTGAATGTTTACTATTGTTATCATTATATTACTTCTCTTTATTTCTGTAAGTATATATATAAGAATATATATATATATATATATATATATATATATATATATATATATATATATATATCCGTGAAATCCGTAATATCCGTGTTTCCGCCATCAAAACTAAATTTCTTCTGGCTTAATATATTCACTCAGCAGTCATTTTGTACTGCAAGTTCTATCGTATCAAAAAACCTTTTCATCAGAGGCGGAAAACACGGATTGTACGGATTTTACGGATATGTGAATTTGCAATGTCATGATTCTTTCACATATTTTTTTGTTTATTATTTCTCTTCGCTTATTTCAGTGTACGTTTTTGGCAATGTGTTCTACAGGTATTGAAAAGAAACCTTGATTTTTTTTTTCTCATCAAAAGCCTTGTCTCGGACCCAAAATCACGTTCTAAAAATCGCCTATAAGCACCTTAAATCGACTAAAGGCAATTAACCATTTGAAGTGTTTTGCACATATACAATCTTTAAGAGCATAGACTTGGCTAATATCCAATCACAAAAAGTAAGCAAGTGATGTTATTGAATACTACTACGATTTTATATTAAAATCACACAAAATTGCACAACTAAAATTGCCATAATTTTCTGACGAAATTTGCTTAAAGGCGAACCTGCGGTGTAAAAGGGCTGAAAGGCCCACTGCGAATCTAACGCGAATGAGCACGAACAATTATAGATTTTGCTCATTTGCATGAGTTGGACATTCCAGCCGCCTTTTATACCGCGGGTTTGGCTTTAAATCACCTTAAAAGCGCCCCAAATCGCCTAAAGTTGCCTCAAATTATGGCGATTTTAGGTCCCAGAAAATAAACACCTAATCTCGCAGCACAAACAAGCTCTCTTAATTACAGGGCATTGGGCTGCGTTGATGTCGTGTTTGACGGTAAATTAGCAAATGTAAAGTTCATAAATTGTGACAACTTCTGAGAAACGTATTTGTCTCTGGAGAGATTCGTTGAATAGCAGTTGAGTTGTATGGTGCCACAGCAAGGCACAGAAAAATGAACAAAAGGGCGATTGCATCATTGTCCCCGATATATTGTTAACAAGTTCGATTTGAAAACAGGGCCAGCTAATAATTACATCATCCTTCTCGGTTATTCATTAACATGTTTACGTTGAGAACAATTCAAACGAGAAACGTAAGCATTGTGAAAAGAACAAATCCATTGCGGGAGTAAAGAAACCCCCTTGATTGCCGAATTTCTGACATTTCACTCATTGTGCTAGAGTCAAGGTCGACAGTGTAGCAAACACCTTAAATTCTCACACGGTACATATAAGGTATTAAAGGATGGGCTCACTCTCTCAGATTTATTCCTTAAAATTTCCCAAGTTTGGGTGATATATAAACAGTAGAAATTATAGTTTTCGTTGACCAGCAACAGAGGAAAATGCAGCGAGGCAAACAACCTTGTCGGCAGCTGAACAGCGCAGCCATAAAAGGCGCTGTACTTTGTTATTTGACGCCAGTAGTGAGTGGGCGATGCAGTATCGTAAGCGTAAAGTGCGTCTGCAAAGTAAAAGATCGAGCTTTGGCTAAAGCGTGGGGTTCAATTTGCAAGAAACGCGACGCTTGCGATAGTGCGATTTCAGGTTAGTATCTGTTCAACGATTGTGATTACAGAGCAAAATTAGCACATGTTCAACTCTTGATGCGTTCAATTTTACGACATTTCAGGCATCCAGAACGTTGCATTTTTCTTAAGTGCCATATCGACCCAAGAGAAGAAAAAAGGGAGCATTAACGATGATTCTGACAATGAAAGCAATTCAAGCGATGATGAACATTCCAGTCAGATACCCAGTTCCACAACGCAACAATGGTTGGATGGAAATTTGACAAGCGTGAACAAATCCCTCTGTCCTGCAATTTCGTACTGGGTCGCGTTGACGACGCCCAATGGTGCCCCTGCCAGCCCGATTTCGGTCCACAAAGCACTGCTGAATTGTGGAGTGGAGGTCACTGCTAATCAGGTAAAGCATTTTCTCATCATTTATTATACATGCATACACTTCTCTAAAGACAAAAATTCGGTTTTATCGAGTGAGTTGGTAACATCAAGGTAAATTCGCCACCGTAAAGCGATTCAAGACTAAAAACAATATTCCAGATTTTGTCACTTTTCAAAGTAGTTAAAAAGAACTGAAAGATTTTGAAATAATAAATGTTAATCCCGTCCGCTATAAGTACATTAAGACAGAGTTTTTGCTGTGGTTGCTGTCGGTATGCAAAGTATTGTCGGTGAAATAATTGAGAATGAATTTCTTGCCAACGTGGAACGAAGAGGAGGCAAACAAATTTCGATAAAAATGTTTGTAAAGTGTTTCTCTTTTGTATATTTCAGGTTCAATTGCAAGACGGAAAGGAATCCCCAGCCACGAGAGAACTCTACAAAGTTCTGAAAGATCATAAAAATGAGCACATGCGGAACCTGGTGACGACGTCATATCAACATTGCTACGCAAACGAAGTAAGGAGGGTCGTCGGTGACGATGATCTTTCTACCCAGGAGCTGGACGACTGCGGCAGTGAAAATGTGGTGAGAGTGACCCTGGTCAACCAAAAGTTCCATTCATCTTTGGCGAGTGCGATTGAACATCTCACCGAGGCTAAACTACAAATAGATAAGTTCGGTTTCATGCCAGACGTCACAACGCAGCATTTACCATCCAGCAACCGTCTGCCCTCTGGTGAAGAAAAAAGATTCGCTGACAAACTAACGATCCTCGTTAACGACATCGCCATCGCAATGGAGAAACTAGATTATGCGAGTTACAGGGGGCGCGTTTACAAGAAAGAAAAAAGAGCACAATTCACCTTTTCATACAAGTGCGAGGCCAGAGCATTTGTAAACACTCTAGCCGCCAACGAGTTCTTCAAGTCTCGGCTTGTTCGCGAAATGAAGAAAGTCATCGAGCTGCTGGCGGATCCCTACTGTGAACTGTTTCGTCCACTAGTGATCGACTATGACCTCATAGAAGTAAACAATGGTCTGTGCTGGTCCATCAAGCAAACGAAGTTCTTGAAAGATTCCATTGAGCCAAACCAAGTTGGAAAAGTATCTCCCAGAGCATTCTGCCCGTACGAGTCAACACAAGTGCCTGACGCGAAATACTTTCGAGAGATTCTGGAAAATAGCCTAAGCCCAGAAGACACGGCTGCATTCTGCAACGATTTCGTCAAGTTGCTACATTACAACAACAAAAAACACAAAGACAAGGTTCCGTGTTTAGTAGGCGATGCCAGTAGCGGAAAGACGAGCTTATTCTTTCCCATTCTCGGCCTTGTTCATCACGAAAATGTGGCCAAAGTTACCAAACAGCGCGCCTTCAACAAGTCTATGATCACGCGATTCACGGAGATCATATTCATCGACGAGGCCACAGAATCGACCCTTGATATTGACGACTGGAAAACCTTGACCCAAGGTGGGTACTCGGCCCACGACGTCAAGTATCAGACAGCAAAATCCTTTATCAATCGGTGCCCCATGCTTATCACGAGTCAACGAAGGCTTGCCTTTGGTCCATCCGACCAGCCTGCGATGGAGAGGAGACTCAACACATACCAATTCAAAAGTCTTCCCAATCCCAAAAAGAATGCTTCCACATGGTTAAAGAAGCACCCAATGGAATGCTTGATCTGGGCAACCGAAAAAGCAAAAGAGTTTGAGGGCGGAGAACATAACGAGGACGACCAAACGGACACAGACGATGAACAAATAGCCGCCGAAGACGGTATTTTGCAAGATGACGAAAAAGAACAGTTGCGCACACTGCACTTGGACGAAATGGCCAACGAGAACGAGGTTTCCACTGCAGGAGAAAACGAAATTCAACAACACGCCGCGCAAGTCAGTGACAGTGAATCGGACGACGGCCGATCAGGTGATGTCATCGTCGTCATTGAAGACCATCTCAAGCAACTTCAGCCGGAGAGCCTTCGTCACAGGCAGGTTACACACCTTCTGCAAGTAGAAAAGACCAAGAAACACAAAGCAGACCAGTTGAAACGCCAACGGCACGAAGAGAAAAAAGCCTGGCTAAAACACAGAGGCGTTTCGAGCCAGAACGCGGAAATGCTACCCACAGATCCCGATCAGCCAACGCCATCCCCTATAGCCAGAGATCTTCAGCGATATCAGAACGCCCAGGTGGTTGCTGAGAAAGAAGCGTGTCGAGAAGCCGCTCGTAAAGCATTCGAAGGGACATGGCTAAGGGCCACCGAGACAGAACTTCACGAATGCTGCCAAAAATATCAAGCCAGTGAAGACCCGTTGTTTCGCGCTAACTTGAATGCATACATTGGGGTCCTGTGCGAGAAACTCAAAGACCATCACCTGTTGCTGGGCACGTTAGATACTGTCGAGGCCGTGGCAGAACGAAAGCGGGCATGTACAGCACTGGGTCTCCTAAGAGAAGAAGACCACCACATGGTGACGGGAGTTGCCGAGAGACTACCGGTGTCAGTTCAAGTCACTGAAAAGGCACAAAAGGACGACGAGAGCATCGCGATCACTTCCAGTACAAGTGGTGGAAATGTGCCCGAAGAGAGCGCTAACTGCGCCAAATCGGAGGAACTGCTTCGCGCCAATTCGACTCGCAAGCGCAAGAAGCCTTCCAGCAGCCAAAGCGGACCCCGAAAGCAAAGGAACACCATCAACAAGTATTTTGCAAGTCAAAATTAAAAGTGCGTGGATTTCGAGTTTGATAACTGTGCTAGAACTTTGTTTAGTACTTTAAACGCGATCTTTATTTGAAGCAAAACAAAAAACAGAAACATTAAGTGCTCTTCGCAAGACGAGTTTTTCACTATTCCACTGTTGGAAAACAACAGCTGAAAAAACGTTCCAAGTCACTTATCAATAAATAAATCCAGTTTGACGATACCAAAGCGATCTATAAATGATTAAGCATGCTCGTCGAAATTATCGCGGCAGGAAGAATCGTAGTGGTGTGTATTAGATGCAACGGTCACAATTAAATGGACATGTTTCTTACACAGTTTGATCGTTGTTGTTGTCGTGTTTATTTTTAGTGTGCAATCTCATTAAACAAGGGGCATTTTCATTGAAGCCCTTTTCTTTAGTGAGTCTGCCGTTCTTCCGTTTTGAAATTTGAAATCGGGATCTCTTAGAATAGCCGTCCACTGTCCAAAACCGTGCTTTGTTATCCCCTGCTCTAGAAAATCGTCCTCTTCTGCTGTGAATTTCAATACCCGACGAACTTTTCTACGGACGCACAAATGCTCCGTGGGTGGGACTTTCTTTTCTGGGGGCGAGCTTTTCTCCTGTTCGGTTTCAACTGAACGTTCTGTTGAAGATGAAAGTGAAGTTGAACTTGAACTTGAAGCGCAAAACCTCGCGTTGACGTCCTCATCCACCTCCGATCCTTTGGTACCTTGTAACTTTTGTAGACACTCGTGGGCTTTCACAGCAACTTCGCGCGATCTTTGCTTTTGATAGTGAACTTTGGCAACAGCAGAGCTGTGTTTTTGGTCTTCTGACAAAATTCTTTGCTCTTTGCTACTGAGCAGGTTAAGGCTTTGCGTTTCGACAATTTGACGATAACGTGTGGGATGAACGTTTTTTCCAATTGCGTCAAAGACCAATTTGCTCATGACGTCGCCCAATTTGCTGTGTTGGCCTCCATTTCTCGTGACCAAAACAAAGTCGCACTGGGGTTTTAGCATGGGCCTTACGAAAGTGATGTACCCATCGAGTACTTGCATGCTTGTATCGGTCAGAATCAACGAGTCAAATCCATACTTGCTGGCAGTCTTGAACTTTTTCTGATCGATGAATCCCCCATTTTCCTTCGCTGCACTTACCATGTCGACTGTCAGATACTGATAAGTCATAGGGCGCGATCCTTTCACCTTGATGAAAAGATACATGGCTACAAATTTCGTGGCAAATGTCAAGTCCGAAGGGTTGACTTGGCCCGGACTGGTTTTGCACATCTTAACGGTGTTTTCATAGCGGGGCAAATGAAAAGTTACAACTTGTAATAATTCCTCCATCGTTGCCCAGTGCCCTCTTGCTTCTAGCGTTTCGATGTCTAGATCCTGTGTCCACAGCAATCTCATCATCTTTGCCACTGTTTTGCGCGCTCTTTTCAGGTACAATTCTGTCGCGGATAACTTTCGAAGAACTGCATCTGATGCGCCATTAATTTTTCTGAAGTCGATTAATTCCGAAAGAGCATCTATGTAGCCCAATCGTCCACCATGGCCGAGCTTGCATTCTTCTTGCAGATAGTCAATGAACTTGAACAACAGATTTGGTGAACACAGGCTGAAATCCATCACCTCGAAGGTCAACTCATCCTCGTCTTCGCAGCAAAACTTGAGAAATTTAAAGCATCTATTCACAATCTGTTGAGCTGGACGATCTTTCTTGTAACCACCGCCACTTGCAGTCAACCAAATTGTGAATGTTTCGCCAATTTGGCCAGAGACTGAAAATGAAGGAATTAATGCTCTGACGGCCTGTTTTGCGGTTACGCGCGATGCGTCGTCATCTTCGTCTGTTACCGGTAAGTTCTTTGGCACTTGTAACGAACTTTTCGCTTCTTTCAGATCGGGTTTTTCGTCAAAATAGAAGAACCATCTATGTTTGTTATTCACGTGTTTCCTGCAGCCACCTTGACTTTGAAATCCTTCGTGTTCACAAACTTGTATTGGACAGTGATACATACGATCTGTTTCGTCCTTTTCCAAGTGAAGTCGTTTTGGTTTGGGTGATGCTCCATCAATGTTCGACCATTCCACTTTGCACTTCTTGCTCATTTTTCCCGTTAAATAATATTTCACTCTAGCAAAAACCAACCAAACTGTCGAACCCATGACGAACAAAGGAACCTATTGCATGTCTAAACTTGCGACAACATGCCCTTGCTTTCACGCCCTTATTACTATTGTGCAAAATTCATGACAGTGTGATGCAATCAAAATGGTGTTGAACCGGCCCAAGCAGGCCTGTGGGTGCCTTGAAATAATGTTTATATTAAAGCGCTGTCTTACAGTAAGAAAGAACAATTTTTCCTCTTAAGTATGAAAAGGAATAAGCTGTCCAAATAGGTACAGTTACTGTTAGGAACACAATGTTCCTAAATCACCAATTTGGGAACGATGTGTTCCATTCACAAGTAGGAATTCGGAACAAAACGGTACCTTAATTGTTCCTAAATTAGCAAATTCGGAACAATGTGTTCCATTCACAGATGGGAATTCGGAACAAAACGGTATCTAAATTGTTCCTAAATAGCCAATTTCGGAACAATATGTTCCATTCACAGATGGAACTTCGGAACAAAACGGTCCTAAATTGTCCCTGAATTACCAATTTTGGAACAATATGTTTCATTCACACATGGGAACTCGGAACAAAACAGTCCTAAATTGGTCCTGGATTACCAATTTGGGAACAATATGTTCCATTCACACATGGGAACTCGGAACAAAACAGTGTCCTAAATTGTTCCTAAATTACCAATATGGGAACAATATGTTCCATTCACACATGGGAACTCGGAACAAAACAGTCCTAAATTGTTCTTGAATTACCAATTTGGGAACAATGTGTTCCATTCACACATGGGAACTCGGAACAAAACGGTCTTGTTTTAGCTTAGAATGAACGTTTTGTTCCTACTTTATAAAAACGTTGGTCCTCTTAAGGTAAAAAGGAACAAAATAATAAGGAACAATTGATCATAGGGGAACGTTCCTTAACAAATATCGGAACAGCCAACAAAACGGAAAAAAGGTTAAAAATGGGGTAAAGTTTTGACAAAAAAAGCCAGGAAAGCGCATAAAAAACATTTAGGTAAAATGAATGCACTTCCCAAAATCTGGTAAATTTTATCGCCCTCTCAAGTAGAAAAACTTGACATGAGAAAATTTTGGGAAACGTATAAGAAAGAAAGAAAGAAAGAAAGAAAGACAAATTTTGACAGCGTCTTTATTATAAGTATTACACTTGCAACTTCACTTTATACGTTACGAAAGGCAAACAACTGTTTGCTAAGAAAGCCATAACTATATGAGCTGTTGCCGAGGTACCAGAGTACGCAAACGAAAAGACTACTTCACCTTATTAACTTGTTTCTAAGATAAGGAACCCTTGGCCAGTAAAGGACACTTTTCATATTTACTTTAATTACAGTAACAATACAACACACAACATAAAAATACTTCTGATTGGTTGAGAAAGTGGCGCGACACTTTTTTGGGGCAAATTACTAAGCCTGGCAATGCAAAACCCAAGCAATAGCGAAATTACATTATTTATAAAATCAGTAAATCATAACATACTGTAAGCTTCTGTATAATGCACAGCTTCAAGCACATAGACGAAATTCCTACATATGCATTTTAAATCCATTTACGAAACATACGCCCTGACAAGTATATCGCTAATACACTAACGACTCTATACGAGAGGCTACAACCCTGTAAAAAACCTATTCTCTATTTTCCAATTCCCCATAATACACTTTGTTTGCCCCCCAAATTTTGCATAAACTATTGTTTTGAAATGCTCTTGGGAATATGCAGTCCTCCCAAGAGCATTTAAAAACAATAGTTTATGCAAAATTTGAGGAGCAAACCAAGTGTAGTTATCACTTAGGACTGTTCCAACATCATTGTGTGGGGTAATAGCTTTTAAGAAACCAAGCTCCTAAATTTAAAAGTCGCCGATCACAAAGTTTCCATAGGTTTTCTCATCATTGTCATCATTCCCCTAAAGTTCCCAAACTGCTCTACAAATCTCATTAAGGTCCTTTACTACTTGTGTCTAACTCCGGGCCGCTAGGGTCATGAGAATGGGTGTCGACAAACATTATGAAACCCTTGGTGATGTAAAACAGAGGTTTTCTCGTTCAATATAGTTCATCCGAAAAAAGAGGAACGGGAAGCGATGTCTTCTCGTACAATAACTGAACGCCAACAGTGTACTGCTCATATTGATCTTTCAGGCGTACTGGCAAATTGTTTCACACGCCAATATCAAACTAGATTTCTAACACACTTTCTGAGCTTTCTGAACGCAGCTTTCTGAATAGATAGATACCTTGAGGGTAAACTATCGAGACATAAGTCGTACACCGGTTGCCGCAAACAACATCAATGACGGTACTTGACAAAGGTAAGAAGCAATGTGGGCGAGATCTTCCTCACATTTAAAGCGTAACCGATCACCAAGCTAATCAAACTGCATGCGTTACTGCCGTTTCGGCCATTGTAGCGCCTTTTACCAACCGGAAAATTATATTCCTCGGCAGGCGCTGTAAACATCGGGGCTGCACCTATATTGGCAAGGGCATCCAGGACAATGTCTCCAGAATCGCTCCCGCTAACCATTTCACTGCTCTCGTCGCCAGTCACCTCAGCATCTTCATTGCCATTAACTGATGCTTTGAAAAAATAGCAAAATTAGGAAAATGGGGCCACTGCTGATAAGGTTTGTGTTTTTATGATAGTGTGGATATTTGAAAACTTTTTAGGAATTGTATAGAGAAGATTATTAGAATGCAGGGCCTTGCCTTCCATAAACACTTTCCTCAATTTTTTTTTCAAATTTTCAGAGCCATTAAACTCACTGGTCAATTCGACAATTTACTAGCCTGATATTACTTGGTCACGTCATCTCTTTACTGTAAAGTTCGACTTGATATAAACCTACTATTATTTTTTAGAATACAGTGTGTTTACCATCTCCAGTTCAAATTAATTTTTACCTTTCCAGGGAAAATTCCCGTTTTTCAACTTCTTTCATTTCGACGCAATCATTGGCGGCGGCGAGTCTGTTATACTTTCCAACCGTTTCTCCAAGCTTGATGATGATTGATGATATTTTTGTACGCAACTTTTGGCATTGTTTGGATCCATCTAAAGGGAAAAAACAACATAGTCACACCTAATCTTATGGACACCTGTTTAACATGAACAGCTCTTTACTTTGGACAGTTTCACTGGTCCAAAAGATCTAAAATCGATGATAACTCTTACTTCTACAAAACGCCATATACTGTCCATTTGGTGTCAGTATTAAATAGGCTGGACTGCAATTACATTTGGTCTGGAGGAAACTGAGCCACTGACCAACAGATAAAAAGGGCATAAGCCAGGTTAC
This sequence comes from Cladopsammia gracilis, assembly GCA_022457155.1. NCBI lineage: Eukaryota > Metazoa > Cnidaria > Anthozoa > Scleractinia > Dendrophylliidae > Cladopsammia > Cladopsammia gracilis. The sequence goes on along the minus strand of JAJGOT010000719.1, from coordinate 263,860 downwards.
AGCATCATTGAAACAACACATTAATAACAGAAAGAACAACAATATCAACATGATTCTTTATTTTTATGTACATTAATTTTAGTAATTTGTATTAATTTTAAGTTCCATGTCTCCAATTAGTCTTTTTTATAGCTTAATACTGCAGATGCATAAATTAAATCATTTATTTAAAAGAAAACAAAAGAAATTGTAAATCTACATGTATGTAGCCATCCATTCAAGCAGGTTAAAAATTTCATATTGACCATTATCATCTGAGGGTCTAGGTATAGTATAGCCTTTTCCATCAACACAGCTTCACCAGCCACAAAGTTGGAACAAGGCTTTGGTAAAATTAGTTTTCTGATCTTTTTTCCATAATATACTCTCAACAATCCTGTGCAACTCCCCTGCTTGGGAGTACACATATCTAAAGCCAGCAAGTGACACAGAAAAGCCTCCCCTGCTGGCAATAGTTGGTGTTTTTCATTGTACGAGACTACTTCCTCTTAAAATAAAACACCAACAATAGCTACTAATAATGGCTTTAACAACAACAATAGCAACAATGTCCAAAATACATGCACCAATGCATTTTTTTCAGTAAGAGCTTTATTGTGACAGCATTTTGTAATTTTCCCTGTCTGTATACATGAGACACGACTACATGTATACCAGCTTCCCAGATTCTTGAGTTAAAAAGGGTAAATTTTAAATGGGTCCCTGTTAAAACAAGACAAACACAGTTAAACTCAATTAGTTACTCTTATGTACTTCATCACCAAGATATCACTTAGAGTTAAAAATGCAATCATTGAAAGATAATTTAATACCTTTCAGAAGCATGTGTTTTGTACAACTACCCAATCTTGAAAACTGGCTGTTGATATTCTCTTTTTCTTCTCCAGTTGTTGCTACTGCCCCCTCCCGCCATCGCCCACCCCACAAAGCCTAAGTGAAAAAAGGGACACAATTTCAGTTTTTTTTGCATGAGGAAAGTAACTTTGTCCACTCACTAGCACAATGGGTAAGGATATGGACAAATCACCTGTGAATTAAGCTTGAGTAACAATTACTATTTATAAAAACTTGTCCAACAAGTAAAACTTACGATTTGATTTCACACAAGTCAAGTTTAAATTTTAGATTTTTATGAGCCCTGTGTAGACCAAGGGTATGGGTGGTTAATCTTCACTGATGAAGTTACCTGATACTCCTCATCACATAAATGTGATTTAACACTTTCTACAGTTCCAGTCACTGGAGCACTACTGTTTACAGAAAATGTAGAATGACTTTGGCCGGGTAGAGCCTCTTTAAGCCCCTCAGTATGGAAATTAAAACTGATCTGCAGACTTCAAACAGATTTTTCAAGACTTCGGTAAATATTACAGCACAGTAAATGCTTTTTTTAAATCTGCACTAACACTACCACCCAGTGTAATTAATTGATGAAAATACTCGTCGATTCTTTGATACCCTTCATGCTCAGAGGCTTTTCTTGCACTCTAATCACTATTATTTTCACTTTGGCTCAAATTCCTTTGATCTTTCTCAGGGGAATATATCTTGTAACCCCGCAATCAACTGTCTGAAAAGCCGGATGCAGCCTTGATTTCTCGAAGGGAACAATGGGGCTGAAGAATAACTAATTAAAATGCAAGGGGATTATACAATAAAATGCAAGGGGAATAATTCATATTCTCCTTGCATACATAACCCCCTTGCATTTTTGTTGTTCATGAATTACTTCACATTCTTTACATATAAAAAAAGTGCACCTTTATCATACTAAATACGATGTTACGATTAGTGACATTGGTCCGCCATCCACTCGGTATATGAAGAGCACTTCATATTTACGAGTTGCCTCATGCCATGGGAGCCTTTTTGCAAGTCTTTTCTAGGAAGGTAAGATTTCTCTATAACCCCATACATTTATTATGTATGTATGCACCATTGTTGTTGTTGTTTTTTTTTTTTTGGCGTTCTGTTGTTTTCTCGTTTGTTTCGGTATGCATAACTAACGCATGGGGTTATAGTATACGGAAATCTTGGTTCTGTCCTGGTGAATACAAATATGTGAAATCCCTTGTGAACCGGTACACTGTACTAGGATAAACCGAAATCTTTGCACTTATAAAACAGTTCAGGCATTGAAGGACACTTCCTTTTGCTCGCCACAGTGTTGGGTCTATGTTTTTGATGGCTCGTTTGCCTCGGCAGTGCACATGGTCTAATATAAATGATATTTGGTCAGGCTCGTTTGGCTAGGCAAAAATATAAACTAAAGAGCAAACGAGCCGTTTGGTATACGGTAAAAAGTGGCCCTATATTCTGTAGTTTAGCCGTAAATTTAACTCTTCGAGTATAAATTGAGGCGGAAATTGATTCTAAAAGGTCTAAAAAAGCACTCTTACCTTCGCCTCCGTCCGCCATTTTGAATGCAGTAGAGCGGCCCGAGACAAACTCGACCCCAGGAATTACTCTTTCTCCATAATGTACCGGGCGTTAATGATAATCATTATTTCAAAGCGATTTAAGATTTAATGATAATCGTTATTCTGGTCTCGAGATCATGTTGCAGGAGAATAGACATGATATGTTATTAGGATACATTTATCAGATGACTGACTTTTCCTATTGTTCAGTTTTGTATATTGTATAATGTTTAGGCTTATAGTTGTACCCTTTCCTCGGGTTCATGTGCTGCTGCATTAGATGAGGAATACGTTTCCACATATTTTTTGGCCACTTCTAAAGGGTGGTTTTTTAGTGGTTTTTCGTATCTGGCGTAGCACAATTTCTCATTTTTAGAAACATTGTTATTCGTAAGGCTGTATAGTGTTATTGTAATTTGCATCAGATGACGGATCCATTTGTATCAGATGACTGACTGACTCATCCTAAATAAACTATTTCACATTGAATGTCTCGTGTTAGTGGAGTCAGAATTTTCGGTTTTCTTTTATACTTTTTTATGATGTCGTTAAATGCATCAGTAATTGAAATACCTGTTTTGTTTTTTAGTGGTATAGCCCAAGCAAATTTACTGAATACATCTATTACAGTCAATATGTATTTGAATCCTTTATTCCATTTTGAGAGTTTATCCATAAAAACGAGATCTGCACTCCAAATATCATCTATTCCATTGACAATAACTCTTCTAGTTCTGAATTTTCGTTTGATTGGCTTATGTAATTCATCGGCTAATTGTTGAGCCCAATCATTTTTACTCAACGCCGCTTTCCGTTTTTTGGCTTCCTTTTTTGTTTAACACCAAGACCTAATTTCTGTTTTATATCAATCGTGTTTCTAGCCAACCAATGACCCCATTGTCTCTCATCATATGGTACTTCATCTAAAGCTTTGACCATTTTTCTGTCTGCTCTATTCTTGCACTTTCTGTCGTCTTTACAAACACTATAATCAACATCGTGCTGCATGGCAATGGCATCCGTTCTTCCTGTAGGTTGGTCATATATTTCTAATATTTGGCCAGTTGTTGGGTCATATTTCACTTGACTCTCTAAATCATTATAAGGCCCAGTATATTTATGACCGGGTAATGTCCAACCGCCTTTAGGTTTCGGAAGCTTCCCAATGGCCTTATGTATATCAATAGCACCGCCTTTGTGTAAAGGATTTATTTTCTTTGATAAATCTGATGTAATACTATCCAAAGCTTGATCCAGATATTTGTTAGCCATACCTTTGATCTTTTGTTTAGCAAAATCTGATTTAATAGCCTTTGAAGCACCAATTCTACCAAGATTATAAACACCTTTTAAAGCGCTTTTAGCTGCTATTTCACCAAGACTGTGACTACCTTCTATATTTAAAAAGCCCCCATCTTGTGAGGGCTCAATTACTTTCCCTGTTTTTGTTTTATAAATTTGGTTTTTGTAATACCACATTCAGCACAAGTGCATTTTAGCATAATTCGACCATTTTTAATTTTTACATATCTTTCACTACCAGGTACACATTTAGTAACCTTTTTCTGTTTAACACAATAACTTTCCGCCATTAATATAATATAATTAGATATTTTTGAAATAATGTTCGAGGAATCTCTCATTCTTCATTGTGTTATATATGTCAAATACTTGCAATAAATTATAATACGAATTCCCCTTATATATTTCGTTCAGAAAGTATAAACAGAAGTTGCCACATGTAGACGTTTTTATGTTTTGGATTTGGTTGTTTTGGTGAAGCAGTGTCATATTCCTTCTTTTCGCATGATTTACGATCTCTTGAAATGGAGGCATACCGAAACTATCAAAATAATTTATCACGTTGTCTTTTACATAAGTTGTAACCCAATGAGATCCTGCCATATAACTAGGTTCTAGATTGTAAATAAATAACGCTTGGCTATCATTATGTGGAACTCTTTCATCCCTTGACAGAACATCACTGATTGGGATGTTTAAATATCTGCACCATTTTATTAGATCATGATTACTTAACGGGATGTCTTTGTGGAATTTCGGTTTTGAAGTATAGCTCCGAGAATTGGGATGCTGTTGAATGGTGAGTTTTTCCCTAATAGTATTCCTTGACCTCTTTTGGTGTTCTTTTTTTTTAATTCCCATACCAATTGTATTATCCCATGTACCTATAAATGGAGGTGGTCTGTATGCACCAATTCTCGGAGCTCCCTTACCCCCTTTTTTCTTAGTTCCAATTCGAGGAGCACCGCTACCAGTTTTACCCAAAGCATTTAGAAGAAGCGGGACACCAATGCTTGCCAACAAAGTTCCGAGGAATCCACCTGATTGTGTTTTTGTGGGTTTTACATGAACACCTGAACCTGACTGAAGAGCATTCAATATATCCTGTTTTTGTTTCGTCGTTAAAAGATGCTTATATTCTATCAGCTTATTAATTTTATCTTGGGGTATAAGAAAACCACCCGACTGTACACTTCTTCCAGATATTGCTTTAACCACTTGAGAAGCACCTTCTGAAGCCAAACCAGCAAGAGCTGAAAGACCAAGGGTTTTACCAATAGTAGGTAAAGCTGCACGTCCAAGGGTTAGAATGGTAGTTAACAAACTTCCACCGACTTGTTTTCTAATATTTGTTTTCGCAAGCTTAATGTCCATACCCTTACCCAAATTTCGATTCTTCTCCAACCTTTTTTTCACCATTGCTGGGACGTGTAGAGTATCATTCCCATGAAGAGAGCCATTTGAAAGCCTGAGAACGATCGTTTCCCTTTTATGGTAAGCATTGCTAAGATTTTTCTTTTGATTGTCAGACAATTTGACATTAATCTCATAAAGTTGAGTCATTTGTTGTATATAATATATGTTATATAATTTTCTGGTTATAAAACATATATGAAATAATGATATTATTGCTGTTGGGTCATAGACTTCTTTACACTATAACCAATTCATTTCCTACTTTATCTATGACAACTGTCTCTTCATATAGAACGATGGCATGTACGTTGAAAGGACTGTCTCCAGCACTATTAGCATTGAGTTTATACCTGAATATCAACTGCTTGGGGTCTCTTGTTACTCTCTCTGCTTGATATGATAGATCGAAATAGATTAGTGGATAGAGACTATTATAATTAGCTAGATTCAACTGGGTTCCAGTGTTGTAATCAGTCCTTCTCATTGCATAAGACATTAAATCGTTGAAGATTCTTACTTTACTCTCACTGTCATACTCTGTTTCTGGGTAGAAAACTCCATTTCCATATTCTAGACGACATGTTGTCAAATAACTACCATTTGCACGATCAGCGTTGATATTGAAAGTGTCGTATTCGTATGGATTTTCATCTTGGTTGTTTGTTTTAGCTCGTTGTAGATATACAAAGATGGCCTTAACATTGTCAATACTTGATGAGATTTGGAAGAATCCACTACTATGTGTTGGTGCTGATGCTTGATACATTTCTCTGAGATACGTCCATTTATCATTTTTTAAAAAAGAACTAACAAACTTATCGTAGAGACTGTCCTTTGGAGTCAATTTTGGGACCCATAGTAGGAATCTGTCAATGACAACCCTTCCACCATCAACTGCTGCAGTTTTTTGAAGCAGTTCGTCATCATTCTGGAGGTGTAAATTAAACTGCAGCTGCATGGGTACCAACATCTTATCCTCCAGCTCTTCGAAGAAACTGTAACGATTAAGAGGTACGATTACATTGAGATTATTATTCCCTGTTGTTAAAAGTCGTCTAGCCTCAAATCCTGTATTCTGATTAGCATTAGCTATCTGATGACTTGTATCCAAATACCAAAGAGAGTTTTTGGCAACACTTCTAGAGTAATCATCAGAATATTCCAGCAAATTCTTTACAAAAGTGACCTTGTGTAGATTATCAGTGTCGTACACAATCTTACCAGCGCTTTTTATCATCATGTGACTAATCAAACTATGGGCTCCATTAATAACTGTCACCCTATCAGCACCATAGGCTGTACCATCAGCCAATTTTTGTACCTGGAACTGGACCTCGAAATAAGCATTGTACCAATCGTAGAAACTCGATCGATCATTGATCGTGAATTTATACCCATTTTTCGCTTGGTGTTGATCGTTAGCTGGGGTTCGGATTACATCATCAAGTTGGAATCGCACCAACTCATTTCTTTGTAGAAATTCACTTGTTCTGAAAGACATATATATTATTATGTTATATAATTTTGCAATTATATACCATACCAATGTTCCCAATCATTTTATTGATTCTATACTACTCTTACTCTACGCCTTCTTTTCACACCAGATCCAGATATCAATCTATTGAGTATCATATCAGTACTTTCATCTTGCTGTTGCTGTTTAATGGGTGAGGATGGAACATTTGCCGTTTGTCTTGTAGCTCCTTTTCTCAAATTTGCCAATCTTTTCATTATTAGGTCTCCTGACTTCTGTGATACCGCCTTACCCAGTCGCTCACCTGTATGGGATATCCCCGCTTGTAATGCCTTCTTTGCTATTGGCTTAGCCAATTTCTCGAAAACAGATGATGCAACACTCTTCAACGGTTTGAAAATATTATCAACGATAAGCCCAGACCCTTTGTGTTGATATACAAATTTACCTAGTTTAGGATGGTAAAACCTCTTGAATTCATATGGTTTCATTATACTAATATGTTATATTATTATAACCTTTTCAGAATTAGTGAGAAAGATGTATCTGTTCCATTCAGGTTAACTAATCTTCTTTTTCCATCAGTAATGTATACCCTTATACTACTTATAGTCTTCTTATTGACTGGATTGAATGTGACTCTTCGTGGTTCTAGGGTAAATGAATAACTAGGTTGGAGTACACTGGTCGAAAATGAATAAATTATGTCTGTATCTTGACCGTCTACAAGTGAATCATTGATTAGGTCGCAATGTATATTAAGTATGTCAGTGTCTTGACTGAGATTGGGCACTTTCGGCCCTATATTCGTTCCACTTGTCAATACTGTCTTATTGAACCCGATTAGGTCATTAAAATTACTTGCTGTTAAATCAAGTCGGTAATTCTGAGCTAATGTAACCGTGACCCTAAATGTTGTATTATCGAATTCAAGAGTTATCGGATACGTATCACCAGTCTTCGTTATGTTCTTGATATATGTATTGAAGTCGGTATAATTCCATACTCCAGCTGGAAAGGTGATGTTGTTAAATGTTGAACCACTATCAGAGCTATATGTAATTAATTGATTGTTATATGCAGCATTAACATTAAACCATGTAAAAGACATGTTAACGATTCGATTAAGTCCGATCACATATTGAGAATTGCTATCCGATATTATCGGCCTGTTAAAATTTGTTGTAAAATCCTCTGGTTTATTATTCCATTGATTTTTTACACTATAAGATGATAATACTATTTCTCGATCCATATATAATGCCGTTACATAATTTAGACTTTGAAATATTTACTAAACAATTTATTATATTCTGGTCTATTGATTTTTGCAGTCTTTAGTAAAATATCCAGGATAGCTACTCCTGTATTTCGCATCTCAATGCTGGTATTACCTGCTAGTAATTCACCAATTATCAATTGCAATTTCTTGACAAGCTGCTTTATATCGTTATAAAACATAATATTTCCACCTCTATGTTTTTCCCCCGACTCCGGATTCCAGAACCTTTTGTTGTTTCCAATTTAGATTCATAATGTTTTATGTATTCATTTAAAGTAACTCTTGCGTTGTCTATTCTTTTGTTTTGCATTTGCCTTTCACCTGATGATATCTCCCCCTTATTGTATTGTTTTGTAACATTTGCTTTATAGCCACTTAATTGGCTCCTTTTTGATTTGGCCTCCTTTATAATCTTATTAAGATATTTCTTAGTCTTTTGGGGTGTCATTGTTGATTGATTCAATATCTTATCCGCATTTTCATAATTCACAATACCAACATCATTCAAAATCTCATTACTCGTATCTTCATCATCTAATGCATAATCGATATCCTCATCTTCTAATGCATAATCAATCTCATCATATGCTGGTGGAGGGAAGTACTGAGGATCAACATAAATCTGCTTCTTTCCTTCCATAAGATCTTGTAAAGATTCTTCATATGTTGGAGGTTTTGGCACCAGTTGTTTATCTTGCTGTGGTGGTACATAATCACCAAAATCAATCAGACCTTCTACATCCATGTCTTCATATGGATCAACTTCAGGCATATAGTCAATACCAACTTCCCCTTTCTTCAGTGGTCGTTTTTTCCTTGGAGGCATCCTCAAATCTAAATTACTGTCAATAACATCATCTAATTTACTAGTCACTGGTTTAAATGCCTTCGCCAATGACTCCTGACTGGTCTGCTGACCAATATCATGTTTCGTTATTATATTATGAACATAATTAATCTTATCCCCTAATTCAGATTTCTCTTTGCGAGTTCTTTCCGCTTAAGTAAACTCATTTATATTATTATGTTACATAAAATTATTACAAAAAAATTTACAAAAAAAATGAAAATCATATATAAAAAATAACGTTTAACACAGTGTTATACACCGTGTTATACACCGTGTTGTACACCGTGTTATACACCATGTTATATTGAAATAATATACCCATATAATATAAATGAAAATACCAAATTATGACGTTGAAGATGATGTTGTCTCAAACTTTAAACAGTTATATGAATTCATGCCTGATCAATCATTTCGGATGTTGGTTTGCGGACCAAGCGGTTTGGGGAAAACTAATGCACTAATGCATATGATCATCCATCTGTTGTATTTTGATAAAGTATATCTTTATGCTAAAAACTAAAAACGACTATTTTATACGAGGGAATCACAAAAATTGCAGATTGATTTATCTGAGTCAAAGCTACTATAAGACACCAAAAGACATAAGATTGAACTGTTCACATTTCTCTATTTACGAATTCCCAAGTGCTAATGAGAAGAGTCTAATTTGCCGTGAAAACAGTATTCCAAAAGAATTATATGAGAAAGCAACTAAAGAACCATATTCTTTCAGTAGTTATGTAAGGCACTATACGGCACTTTTTAAAAATTATCGATAAATCCCCTATTATTTAGTGACAGTCGTTAAAAATATAGTGTTTTATTGTTAATTTTTTGATCATTATAATTTAGTGACACATGTTATATTATTGACGAAATGTCGATAATAATTTGTCGTCACTCCATACTATACGGTATATATTTTAATCGATAAATCACATCACTCATTAATATCCGTATGGAAACGTCTCGATACCTGATTCAGTCTTCACCATACACCGTTTATCGCAACACATCCGAAAGTCTTTTTTCTGGTACTTATTTACAACCTGTTTTGTAGAGGGATCCCGAGTTATCGCTCGTTCTTTTACGATTGTTATTTGTTGCTTTTGACCTACGATGATCTGTTTCATCGTTTTTTGATTTATTTTTTGACTATTTTCGTGATTCAGAGTGAAACCTTTCACCTTACATTCCATCTTCCCATCACTTGTACTGTAACTGTATGATTTTGGACCAGAACCGCACCAATTTGTAATATAATGTCCGTTTTTTTTAACTCATCGGTTAGATCACCGAGGCTGTCACCTGTTTCGATACGCTGTCCCCCATCACGCTCGATATACCAACAACTGTCGGTGTCAAAACCGAGAACCTGATCACCGAGTTTGTCTAACACTTCATACAGCATCATTCTAGCGTGGCTGGTTGTGAAAGCAGCAATAAATATGTTTGTGTTATTACTATTGTCAACGAACTAGTCTTTCAAGTTGTAAGTCATTTCAACCATCTCTTCGTTTAAGAATTGAATGTTCAGGTCGTCTATGCTTTCATCTAGCAAGATCTTGTAAAATTTAGGTGGTTCAGTGACGTAGACAGTCTGATTCAAGTTATTACGCTGACCAAACTTTCCCCATAAACTACACAGAGACAACTTTGAGATTGCCCTCCTTCCAGGATTGTACTTAATTTCATCAAGCTCGATTCCTAACTTTGATTCAACAATTGACCGGTACTCATCAACAGTCTTATATGTACAACCTTGGCCGGTCTTCAGTTCACTGGATTCCATCTTGATTTTCATGAATTTTCTTACATAACTATTGAAAAGGTTAGCGGTTTTAGCCTCGAAATGCCACACCTCGTATATGTTCAGTACCTTGTACCCTTTACAAATCGCCACATTCAATTCATTTGTGCACCATGTTCCGATGAATGATCGTTCATTATCTGTATGTGTACATTTCTGAATCTTATTTTCAGCGCACACTCTACAGAGCGGAAATAGCAGCTTTTCAGCCTTATCGCATTTTATTTTTACCGGTAACACAGGATGATAAAGACCTCTTGGAGGTAAAACTTTACATTTCACAATACCAAACCACTCCTTATCGTACTCTTTGTAGGATGACCTACTGTATAATCCTTGTAGAATTGAACCGTTGAATATAAACTAACAAAGTCGACATATCTACCTTTCTCACCTTTTTTGAATGTGTAGGTCGGTTTTGTTACATTTGTTCGTCCACCAAAAAATGCGTCCCTAGGATTAAGAGGTCCCACAAATTCCCGATTCCACGTTTTAAGAAATTTACTAAACTTTTTATCTTTTTTCAGTTCACATTCGTAAACCTCAACCAGTTCATACCCGGCAGCTCTAATTTTATCGTTTTTCGCTACCGTCCTCTTTCTTAGAGTTAACATATCCATCTGATTTTTTGTGTTGATTGTGTCGCATGTATAACACTTCTCACAACCGTGCCAAAAACATCCTTGAAATTCGTAGACCGTATTCCTGCAAAACCCATCAACCTTTCCGATATCTGGTAAAGTTTCTTCACCACCGTTCAGAGCGTGTTTTATGTTAACACCATCTCTCTGAGAAATCCAATCTAACCATGCGATGCTACTTTTACTGTAGGTCTCTCCACGTGTAATTTCCTTTACAACACCGATCTTTTCACAAGGCATGTGGTTACTTCTGTACATGGTCATGCATACAGAAGCGATGGTTATATATTGAAGAGGGTCGATGTTACCTAACTCGATATACTGTTCTCGAAAAATCAACATACCTCTTCTGAGGATGTCTACATCACTATCACAGTACTCTCTCAGCTCCTTCTTCATGTCGAACACATAGTTTTCATCAATACGTTGTTGGTACCACAGTAAGAATTCCTTTCTCGCTGAAGATTTCATCTGATCATAACCATAGTATTCCTTACTAGGAATCGGTCCTACATAGTTTTGGTTACACTTTGTGTTGAAATAATGTGGAAAATACCCTTTTTTCAACTCTGTCAAACCAAATGTCTTTGGGAATGATGATAACGCCGCAGCGATAAAGTTCAAAGAATCGATAAATCTAGCACCCTCAGCCTTCATAGACATAATCTTTGTTCCGTTGTAAATAATATCGGGTTTCACTCTGTTCTCTATACACCAATTTCGAATAAACTGAGCATCGTAACTTTTTGCATTGTGAGCTATGAAGGTATACCCTTCATACTCCTTGGTAAAAATAAATTTACAAAATTCGTCGAGCGTTTCAAATGAATTTTTATTTCCATAAAAATCGTGACAGACGACTAAATTGACCTCATGAACACCGGTCTCCTGAACTGCTTCGAAATCATAGAACATGTATTTATCAGTTCTTGTCTGACAAGGATAACACAAATTTTCAGGACTACATCCGTCACCTTCACATTTTCCACCCTTACATCTCGTTTTAGACATGAAACAAAGATGTTCATTCATATCACAGTACTCCCCACAATTATTGCACTCCGAATATCCGCAGATGTGATTCTTTAGGTCACGAGTTTCAGAAGATGTAATTGTACGCTCGCATTTCAAACATTTACCTACTTTTTTACACACAGTATCGTTTTTAATCCCTGAGGATCGTTCACGTAGATGCTCTATAAAACAATCTACTCCAAAGAAAGACCTATTACACTTATCGCATGGAATTGGTGGATAAGAGCACTTTTTCACTCCGTGTGGAAAGTACTTGAAGCATGCTGTACACTTTGCAGGGCATCTATGACAATCGCATTTTGTATACGGCTTTTTGCAGGTGTGACAATAATAATCTTTACTCAAGAACGCTGGCATATTTGTGATAACGTCGAAGTGGTTTTTGTTTTTGTAAAGGTATATCATCTGTCCATCGTGCTCATTTTCAGTAGTGAAAATCAGATCATTGAACTGATCGCCGTCTACAATGTTTATCTGAACCTTAAGATGTTCCGCGAATCTCTTTACATCTTCGAGGGTAGAACCGGTTTCCTCGTTAATTTCGACTCCAGCTTCTTTATGAAGTTTGATAGCTTCGTCTTTCTGCACTTTTCTCGACTTATTAAATCCATCCTTTAGCTGAGTTTTTGTCCATTTTTGTTTATTTATGTTTGCACGAGCCGTCACTATTGCTCGTGCAAGACAGATTGAGTCATTATTTTTGATTGTGATTATACTCTTTTTATCGCTGGCATTTAATTTTGTCACACGTAATCGACCCTTACCCCGGGGAACCTTTACCGACTGAATTTCTATTTTGACCTCGGGGAGCGGTACATCCTTGTATTCAATGAATCTAGCTATCTCTTCGACCAGATCCGTCCCAAGCTGATCTGTGATTGTGATTCGTTTTGTACTGACCGGTTTTTGCCAACTCATATGACGAAGTATCCATCGGATCTTGTCACCGTTTTGTAACCCTCTCTCTTTTATTACTCTGAGCCCTATTTCTAACAGTAATTTATCAATATCGAATATTTCACGATGGTTTACTATTTTAACTTTGAATATGTCGAAAAACGATTTGAACTTGTTACTTGTATTCTCGCCTATCTTGATTATCTCATAAGGATGTTCAAACAAGGTTTTTCCTTTCAAGTTGTCAAGAGCGTTCTTGAGTGAATTTCGTTTTGAAACCAAGTTGTTTTTCTGTTTTTTGTTATTTTTCAACTTTTTATTCACCTTTTGGAGTTTTTTCTTGAGCCGCTTGATCTGCTTATCTTTAGCTTTATTGTTCACCAGTTCAACCGGTGAGGGCGCTTCAAAGTTTTTCTTTTCTCTTTTCTGCCTGCGGGTTTGTTTGGGTTTCATTTGATAAGGTTTTGGTCCTGCTTTTGACGGTCTATGCGTAGCTGGTGAGGGTTGTGGTACTTCTTCATCTATCAAATTAACGATACCGCGTGGTGGGGGAGGTGGTGGAGTTTTTATACTACTTTCGATGAGGTTGATCAGCTCCGCCTTCCTCAAACGTGAATAACCTTTTAATCCATATTCACGTGCAATTGCCCTAAGCTGTTGAACAGTTTGTGAATCCATCTTAATTACATCATGTTCAAGATTTTTTTAATACCATTTTTAATTTTCATTTCATGAACGTGAAATGAAAAAAGCTTGCTTTTACAGATCTTTCAGTTCTTTTAGATCTACCCAAGAGTTAGTGTATTGAATCTTATCAATAGTAAAAATCTCTTCAGTCCAGTTTGGGGTGTAACCTTTATCGAAAACAGGGCGTTTGTATTTTGATATTCGAACTTTATCCCCAACTTTAAATTTCGATCGTCGAGGTTGTGTACGTTTCATCTTTCCGTAGAGATTTAAGTAAACAGCACTTTCGTTCTTTTTCTTCGACGCTTCCACAGGTGTCATACCGATGCTTCGGTGTTTTGAATTATTGTATTCTTTCAATATCCTCGGCAACGCGTCAAGATATTTTGTATTGTTTTGAACGGTAAATTGTTTAAACATTTTCTCTTTTATCGTACGGTTCCATCTTTCACAAACACTAGATTTTTCTTCATTCTCTGTCGAATATAGATGTATCTTATTTTTATCCAACAGTTCTTTCATATTCTTGTTGTAATACTCTTTACCCTTATCCACCCACAGCATTTTCGGTTTTCTTCCTTTCTTGAAAAGCGATCTAAACGCTTCTGCGACACTCTCACCCTTTTTATCCTTCAGCGGTACAATCCAACCGTATTTACTGAAAACATCTAACACCATGAGAAGATATCGATATCCCTTATTCCACTTACTAAATTTCTGCATCTCGACAAGGTCAGAACACCATATCTCATCGATACCGTTTACAATAACACGCCGCCGAGTAAACTTTCGTCTTATGGGTTTATGCAACTCGTCTGCAAGCTTTTCTTGCCACGTCTCTACGTTTCTACTACTCGGCGGCTTTATCCGTTTCCCAACCCAAGCTTTTGCTTCGTGTTGATAATAAATCTCGCCGCTTGCCCCCATTTTGGCATCTCTCCGTACGGAATCTGATCAAGTTCAGAAACCATCTGCCGGTCACAATCTCCCTTGTTGGTTTTACCTGTTTTAACGCGATCATAACAAACGTCATGCCGAGCTGATATTTCATCTACTTTGTTATACGGTTGCTCATACCATTCTTGAATTTCTCCCGTTTCATCATCGTATTTTAACTGTTTATCCAGGGGATTATAAGGCCCCATATACTTATATTTCCCAGGAATGAATCCTTTCTTTGGTCTTGGTAGCTTTCCTATTAATGAATGAACATCTAATTTACCACCATCTAAATCAGCTCGATCCGTTTGAATATCGTTTGAATACCTTTGAAATCAGGTATTTTTAAATAATTTATCCATTCAAGGAGGTCAAAATTACTTAACGGTATATCTTTAAATTTGGGTTTTTTTCACCCCATGATCCGATAAAAGGTGGAGGAATGTATGGATACATATTACCAGGTTTTGGAGATATCTGTAACCCGTTTCCATCTCTTTTTGGTACCTGTAATCCTCCACCACCAACGCCCGTTGCCGGGCTTGGACTTACAGATAACCCTTTTCCAAAAAGTTTTGAAGCTAATTCGATAGCCATAGGAATTCCGATTGCAGCAAGTGTTCCTAAAAATCCTCCATTTATCTGTCTTTGAGTAGGTTTAAATGTTATACCGCTACCGCTTTGCATACCTTTTTTCACCTCTTGTGTTTGTCCTTGTGTTAATTCTTTTAATTTTGCAAGTTGAGGAAGAAAATTAAACGGTATCGTAATTCCTTTACCAAAAATCTTATCGATACCGAGACTTCCCAAAGCGCTTAGCGCTCCTGTAGCCAAATGAGGTACTACTTTTGTAGCTGCTTTTGTAGCAAAAGGTAACAACTTTGTACCGAGTGATAACAAAGAAGTCCACAAACTTCCACCTTTTATTATCGCTTTACGAATCTGTGTTTTAGATATTTTGATATCGGCACCGGTACCGTTTTTTAGCGCTTTATTAATCTTATTAATCTGGGTTTTTGTCAACATCAACTCATCCGACCCTTTTAAATCATTCTTACTTAATCTTATCGTAATTTCTGAATTGTCGTCATATGCTTTTTTTAACTTTTGTAATTGTCCTTGAGACAAATTTACTCCATATGCAAAATACGTTGTAGCCATTTTTATTTTATAAAATATAATTTTAATTAGATTTACGCTTTTATTTATAATTTTCCAGATGATGTGTATAACTCTATTTCTTTTTCATGTAAAACTAAAGCATTTAATCTATAATTTGTTGGATTTGCTCCGTTTAATTCATAATTAAAAGTAAGTGAAACTACGCTATCTTTTACATCTTCTTCTTGGTTTCTAAGATTAAAGTATATAATTCCAAAAAGATTTCTGAAATTTGCTCGGTCTATTATTGTTCCGCTTAAAAAGTCATTGTAAACTGTAGGATAACAAAGCTCTGTAAAGTCTTGACTCCTCATCTGATGTCATTTCTAATTGAGGATATTGGATGCTATTATTTATTACCAAATGTGCTCTAGAAAAATATCGATTATTTGCTCCAATTCTAAATGTTTTGAAAGTAAATATATTTTGTTCCTGATTCCTATAGCTTGCTTCGGGAACAACCCAAATGAAAACATGTCTCGGTCTCCTAATACCTGTACTTATTCGAAAGGAGTTATTTATAGAGGTTGTTTGTAATATTTCGGTAGGTTCTCTCAAATAAGTCCATTTTTTTGGTTTTAAATAATTTTCAAGATATTGTTTCATACCTAAACCATTAAAAATAATTTTTGGACACCACAATCTTAATTTTGTTAGAATTACTTTACTATCTGGAGCAGCTCCTTTTCTGAAAATAATATTGTTGTCGTTTTCAAGTTCTATAAGAACATTCGTCTTAATATATGGATGAAGATTATTTTTGAAAGCTGCAAAATAACTGTATAAATTTAGAGGAATCGATATTTTGTTAACAGCTGCAGCATCTGTTAAAATTTTTCTTCTAGCAAAACCTTCGTTGTATAGCGCTTGAGCCGGTCGTGCTTCTGTTGTTCCTGTGGATGAATCTAAATATAAAAATTGATCTTTACCGATCGTATCTGCATAACTTTTGGTATATTTTAAGAGGGAAAGTACGTTTGATGTTTCATTAGCTCTTGAGTTATTATAAACTGTTATACCGTTGCATTCGACTTGTATCTGTTTTATAAATGTATGACCATTAGTTGTAGTACAATCTTGATTGCCATTATTTGGTCCTGCTGTTATATACCGGTTGCACTATCAGCAAGTGTAACAAGTTTGAAATCTACTTCCAAATATGCATTATACCAATCGATCGGATTTGCTTCTGATGAATTATCAACTGTGAATCGATAATTATCCTTAACCTGTCTATTATCATTTGCGACATTATCGATTAGCGGTGTTTCCAAATCGAAGGCCACGTATTCATATCGTTTGACCAATTCTGGATTTCTAAAACTCATTCTTATTATGAATTATAATAAGAAATTATTTTTAAAATTAAATCAAATCATTTACGATGTTTCTAATATATTGATATTTGTCTTCTTCTTTCTTCTCTTTTTTAGAGTTTTCTTCTTTTAAAAATTTAATAATTTCAACTCCTTTTGTTTCGCCTGAAGCTCGCGCTGGTGGTTCTTTTTTTCTACCAAACTTGTCATAAATTTTTTCGCCAAGAACTTCACCAGTTTTTTCTCCTACCTTTTCAGCGCCTTTTTCAATAAGTTTTTCTGCTGCTTTACTGGCTAATTTACTCGCTGTTTTTCTGGTTAATTTGGAACCGATTTTTGTAAATATGTCAAAGAAACCGCTACCGCACTCTATAGAGTGATCTACAGAGTTAATATAAGAAATTTCTCCTGTATCAAAATTTCTTATTCTTATTTGTTCTTCCATACGTAAGTTGTTTAATTTATATAAATAAAATTATACTTCTTTTAATACCACAGTTATGGAAATATCGATATCATTCAGATCAACATTTTTATCTTCATCGTCAGTTAAGTAAAATGTTACTTCAGATATATCTTTTTTATTTATCTTATGCCACAAATAATTCACTCTTGGATAGATTTCAATAGGTAAAGACCTTGTTTTTGTATTTGTTGAGAACGTGAATAAAGTATTGCTTCGCTTTCCTGAAACGATCGAATCGCTCAACAAACTACATTTTAGGTAAAGATTATCGACGCTGTTACTGATGTTAGGGAAATTTTTCCCATAACCGCTGCTCGTTAAAACTTTCGAATCGAATCCGAGTAAAATATTAAAATTTCCACTCGAACTAAAATCGATGCGATAATCGGTAGATAGTTGAATAAATACCTTGTAAGTTGTAAGATCAAATAATACGCTAATTCCATATTCATTCGTCTTGGGTATTTTTCCAATCGTTTTGTGGATAAGATCATTTATATCTTCGTAATCGTAAATCCCTGATGGAAAAGTAATTGTTTTCATATGTTTTACCTTTATCTTTTGATATTTTTATTTTGTTGTTATTATATTCAGGGCGAATGTTGTGCCAACTCGCAGTCATACTAAGATGATCCAATGCTAAATAACATTCTTTATTATCGTCCAATCTCAACTCAGGAGTAAATCTTACAGTAAAATTTCCTGGTATATTAGCTGGATTTTGTTTTCTTGCATCTATAGATTTGAAAACTAATGTTCTGTTAACATCCATACGTAGTTGTTATTTACATTAAATATTTTTTATACAATTTCTCATGAATTGTTTTATCTATTGCTCCTATTCTTAACAATTCATCATTTATTTGCGATAAATCATTTTTCAAAACAGGAGAATTATTACCAGCGGCCATTGAACCGATTATTATCTTCATTCTATCTGCCAATTGGTTTGGTTCATTATAATAAACTATACTTGAACCGACCCCAGTAAACTTTGATTTACCAGATGATTTATGAGGAGGTAAATTACTCAACATATTTAAATCATTAAAAACTTTTATAGCGTTCATACTATATTTTGTTTTAGGATTATATCTTTTCGTTAGTAAATTAATCAGAGATTTATCAGCATCAGCTTGATAAATTAATTTTCCGCCACGATAAGCGTTTAATTTCAAATCTTTCATTAATTTAGGTATGTCAATCAATAGTCCTCCATATTGATTATTTTTTTGAATTTTATAAGCATTTCGTCTTGGTTGTTTGTACTTGCGTACCCCTTCACCTTGTTTTTGTTTTGTATATTGCGGTAAAATCTTTACATTTTTAATTGTTGTTAAATATCTGTCTAATATATCTCTTGTTCTTTCATATATTTTCAGATCATAATCGAGTTTTTGTTTATCTTCTTCTGTCTTTGGTTTTCTTCTTTTCAAACCACCTTTTTTTATACCGATACTTTTGTTTTCATCTTTAGCTTCATTATAAGTTGCAACAAGTTGTTCTTCATTCATTTTAAGTAGCTCATTAGGTTCATGAAAAGTTTCTTTTAAAAATTCTAATTCGCTTTCTGTGAACATCTTATTTGGTTCAGCAGTTATTATTTCGCCCTTCGGTGGTGCAGGTATTGCAGGTAGCGTATCCGTTGGTTGTTCATCACCGCCAGGAAATGGTAATTCTTTATTCAATGTCAAAATATCTTTATTAGTTTCAACCAAGTCTTTGAAACCGCTGGTCAAAGCCAATTGATTTTCTTTTAATTGCTGAATTACTTTGTCCTGTTTTTCATCTGTTTTTTTCTGTTGTTCAATTAGCGGTTCTCTCAGAGTTTTAAAATAATCACTCATCGCAACATCGCGAACTTGTTGTTTATTTTTAACCTCATTCTTTACTTCAGTAACTGCTTTAGCAATTTTAAAGCCTTCGAATTCTAAATCTGCATATTTTTTGATATTATCAAGATCCATAATTTATTAAAATAGATTATTTAATTTATCTGTAAAATAAACATTTAAGTTAATTAAAAATATCTGTAAAATAATCATTTAAGTTATCTACCTTATTAAATAAAATGAAAATACCAAATTATGATGTGATAAAAAATAACGATAATAATCGTTCACTAAATGATTTTCTTAATGAAGATTTTCGTATGTTAATAACTGGTCAAACTCGATGTGGAAAAACAAACACCTTAATGCATATTCTTAGAAAGCCACTAATTTATTATGATAAGATTTATTTATACTCACCAAATCAACATCAGGATAAAATTCAAGACTTGCAAAAATTAATGGAAAATGCCAGTCAAAGAGTTGGATATGATGTTTTAGAACTTCTTGGAGAAGATGATATTATGGACACAACAGACTATCTGATCGATAATAGAAAAGTGGTGGTTTTTGATGATCTTATTAACGCTCCCCAAGCAGTTCAAAACAAAATTGCCAATCATTATACCGATGGTCGACATCATAAAATTTCCCCGATCTATCTATCCCAGTCCTACTATGATGTACCCCAAAAACTCCGACAGAACTGTTCCCACATGATTTTGTATCTACCAACGACTAAAAAACATTTAAATTTGATTGCGCAAGAAAATCTAATAGATCCGGTTCTTCTTGATAAACTTGGTCCATATGAATTCTTATTTTTAGACAAAGAAAAGAAAAGTGTTACCAAAAACTTTGATGAGACTTTTTAAAAATTATAACTTCGTATAAAATAACAACTACGTATGGGTATTTTTAATAATATCAGAAGATTCACTAATGTTGATAGATCTTTCATATCTGAATATATAAAAAATTTTAACCAACAAGTACAACAAGGAACCGGTTTGAAATTAGATGTCAATAACAATTACGATATTCAACAAAAACGTCTTGTAAATGTTGATGAAGGAGTTGATAATGATGATGCGATAACAAAACATCAGATGGAAAATGCGTTATCAACAAAGCCAAATCCGACAGATGTTATTCTTGTTGATGGATCGACTCATATGACCGGTGATTTAGATCTTAGAGGAAACAGATTGATTCTTCCCGGAGAGATCGATATGAACAGAAAACTTATCACAAACATGGACACGGACGAAGATAACGATTTATGCGCTGTCAATATGGTGACTCTGAAAAAATTTCATCCTAACGCTCCTGAACCAACGCATGAGGTCGTGAAGGATATCGATCTGAAACAACGTTTCAATGTTGTCCAATCGAAACAACAGACTTATCACGATCTAGGAGCAAATTATAACAATCTAGTCTCTTACAACGATGTTAGGAATATTTTCTTATCCCGAAAAGAGACGTTTCCGATGGAAACTAGTTTGGATATGGGAAACAATACGGTTTATAATGTGAAAGACCCGATAGTTGCCGACCAAGGCGCCAATAAAAGATACGTGGATCAACTGATCGCCGGCAAATTGAGTAATCCATCCGGTGAAGATTTCAATATGTCAAACCATAAGATTATAAATTTAGAAGATCCGCAAAATAGTTCCGACGCATGTAATAAATCTTATGTTGACGGCGCTGATAAAAATCTTGATCTCAAGATATCGAATGTGGTAATTCACACGATAGAATCAGAAGAGAAGCTCAAAAAATATGTTGACGAATCACATATCACCACCTCGACAAATTTGAAAGATGATTTTAGGTACCTAATGGAAAGTGTTGATGAAAGTTCTTCCGAATATGATATAACAGTTACCGGTATAGTCGATTTGGTAGAGTCGCCGCATACGTTAAACAAAAAAGTGTACAGTCTATTATTACACAAACACCTGTTAAATAGCTACGCATCAAGAATCGGTTTTAATATGTATAAATTACCAGAGGGAGAATATACCGTTTGTATCGAATTTATCCCTCCTACGATGAGAGGTGTCAGCGTCGATGTTGAATCGACGTCTCTCAATATAAATAAACAATAGACAAAAAATTTTACGAATTACACTAGAAGCATTATCAATTTGCATAAATGGCATATTTCACCACCGGAGTATATTATGGTCGATTTAAAATGTAGCGGTTCGCCAACATCAGCTTCGCAAGCTCAAGCTTACCTTGTAATTTACGGAATAAAAGGACACCGCTCAGATGTACCGGCCAGTGTTTACGACACTCCTTATATTTTGGAAAGTAGGAAAATGGTAATGCAGACCGATTTGGATATGAACAATCACGCAATTATCAATTCGCCAGGTCCCAGCGGTGGTGCGTTTGTAATTAACGGTGTTTACAATAGAACTGTGAATCAGATGTTTGTTCTATTTTCAGGAGAGCATATTTCAATGGTTCCTGTTAATTGTAAAATTGTAGAATGTTGCGTTAACATCCTCGACACGCTCGAAACATACCCTCATATTGCCGTGTTGATAAATAATATAGTAGGAAGGGGAGAAGGTGGTAAGAAACAGGTCTGTCACTTGACTAACGATATCGCTCTGTTAAAAAGTGATGAATTTAGTGTGAGAGTACAAAGTATTCAGGGCACTACCATCGATAAATGTTTGGTAAGTCTGTGGCTTGAGACGACGTAGTTCTTACGCGAAATTTATTATACGCTGCGTATAATAAATTAGGGGATCTTTCAAGTTTCACTTAAAATTATATTATTATAATTTTAAAATATGAAGCACAAACAAGATATTTTTACATTTAATCACATCGATACATCGATCCATGAGACGAGATTATCGGAGATTAAGGCTCTTTACAGATTTTATCACAAGAAGTGGTGGTGTTACAAAAAAACTTTTAAACATCTCAAACGGATGAATCTATTCTGTAAACTGAGTAGTTCATCTTTTATCACAGTCGGCACAATCGCCGGTGGAGTTACACTAAATCCAGTTATACTAGGCGTTATCTCCGGCGCGGGTTTGTTAATAAAAACATTCACCGATTATAAAAATTATAATCGAAGGATTGAAATGAGTAAATTCGCACATACAACATATCAGAAAGTTTTGGTTGACTTACGTTCTTGTCTGCGAGGAAAACATTTCAACCACGATTCGTTTGTGAGCGATATGAGGTGGATTGACGATGTTATAATTGATCTTTGTCCAACAATAAATAGCCGTGTTGAAAAAAGATACGAGGAAAAGTTCATAGTATGACCACGACTTGCGTTACACTTGCGTTACACTAGCGTGACACTTGCGTTACTTGTCACGCGTGACATTGTGTGACACTTCATAAAGAAATGCAAAACCCTAGTCGGGGGGTGCTCGGTTGGCTGTTTCTGTGCCTCACCGAAGTGAGGACTTTTGCCTCACCGAAGTGAGGACTTTTGCCTCACCGAAGTGAGGACTTTTCCCGCTGACAAAGCGGTTGTCACCTTTTTTATCTCGTTAATGCGCTTGCGCATTAAGCGAGATTTCGGAGTCGAGTACTAAAAAGGGACAAAAGTTGTTAACAAAATTTTGTGGACTTTTGTCCGGGGGGGTTTCTTGTTCGTTCTTTATAGAAGCTATATTAGGGCATTGAGGATATGGTTGGTTAAAGCGGTTAGGATTTCAAGAAGGGCGTCACATACTGCCACTAAAATGTTTGGGGAGCACCCCCGGACCTATTGTTAATTTCCCTAGGGTATTGGGATGTCAGAACTTGTGATGAACTTGTCATATCTCACATTACGTTACCGCAAAGGTATTAGTCCTTGTTAAATTTCGATATCTCACGTTACCTATCAGTTTCAATCATTTGTCGTAAAGCCATTATAGCTACTTTAAAAGGGTAAAAATAGGTTAAATGCGTTTTCTTGGGAAACGTAGTTTGAGAATTTCACGGTGTATTTTACTAATGGAGAGGATATAAGAAAGTTAAATGGGACAGGAAAGTTTGTGTGTTAATATGAGCGGTATGGCAGAGCAAAATAGCATCAACTTTGCGTTTTTTTCTATTGAGTTGTGGTTACACACACCTTGGGTTTGGGGCCTTCCCAAGGGTTAATGGCTTGGGTTCGGTTTATCTCAGGTTTCATCTTACTCTTGGGGATGCGGTTACACAGTAAAAGACTCCCCAGGGTAAAATATAATAAGATATGAGTTCACTGACACTGCAGTTTACGCGCGAAAACGTACAGATCGACATGGATGACACGAATCGAGATCTTGTAAGTTTAATTTCAGTCATTCTCCTGCTTATCATTCGATAAATATAACAATCCGGCAGTTTTTTTTTGCGAGAAGACACCGAAGAAGACGCCTTCAACTACGCTATCTTCAAGGTTTGTCGGCGTTTTATTTACATTTAGGAGCTCGCCACGAACTTGCTCGCCGCCAAGGAGGGCTTGGGTATTTCCACGACCACAGAATTGGTTTCAGCAACTTCTAAATAACAATGCACTCGATCACTGGTGGAAAGAAAACTTTAGAGTTACAAGTAAGCGTGCAATTAACCAAGCGTATCAGAGGTCAACTCAGAGAGCAGCAGCAGGCGATTTCCTGTATTAGCTACGTTCTGCATTATGATTGGCCAAGCGGTTTGATTGTGCAATAGTATGGTAAACATGTCATAGTTGTGTTGATTTTTTGGCTTATAATGATGACGGTTGAATGGAATTGCGGCAAGCCTTCAATGGCTTAAATTTTTGCGTCTTTTGCGTACTGTTACATAATGAAGCTGTAATAGCAATTATTAATTGTTTTAAAATAGCACAAAAGCGAAAGTACACGGGTCAGCCAATACTATGCTACCGGTGCCAAGTGCAGGTTCAATCAAATTAGTTGCAACCTGTAGGTAAACGAACTTAAAATATTCACCTTTATACGGACTTCTATTTTATGAAAGGGGTCAATCCGGCAATTTTTTTTTTAGTCATATGGGAAGTTTAACTGAGTCAGAGGCTGTCCTATTCAGTACATTTGATAGCTGCGCTCAAAAGAACATGCTATTTTGCTCTGCCTTTTAAGTCGCTTAGCGAGTGACAACCGGAAATATCGTGAAAAAAAAAATTGGTAAGAATATTCTGCTCCCGGAGGGGAAGGGGGGGGGGGGACTCCTATAAGTCGTCAAGCGGAGGTGCTCGTCAGGAAAAAAAGTGAAACCCTGAACACACTAAAAGATACCATTTTCTGGGAAAATGAGTTTTTTTTAAATCATATATTCTAAAAGATACCTAGATCCCCTAATTTTAACCCCTAAAAGATACGACGAGCACCCCCACCCAACCACATATGCGAGTCCTCCTCCGGGGTTCTGCTATACGTTGTCTACCCGGTATGATGAACAGCGAGGAGCGATTTTTTATGTCGCTTAACGAATGTCAAAGTGAAATCTCGTGAAAAGAGTTAATTTTACGATTCGTTTAAAGTCAACTCGCTTAAAGTTAAACGAGTCAACTTTTCGCGCTCGACGAAGCTGAGAAATCTCACGCTGTATTTTTGTTCGCTTTTTGAGTTGTAATCTTTGTCTGCTTTTCCAATAGTTATTAAATATTTAGGTGTCATGATTATGCAATAGTATGCAAGAGAGGGTAGATTTTGCTTATTCAGCTAACTAAAAATGTTTCGGTTTGATTATGCAAGAGTATGGATTTCGGTTTTGTGCTATTTTAAAACAATTAATCATTGCTATTACAGTTTGATTATGCAACAGTACGCAAAAGACGTAAAAATGTTCCTGATTTTGTTTATAAAAGTTATCAAGGAAGCATTTTAAGAAGCATTTTATAAGCGATTTCAGCGTGTTTATTTTTTTAAGAGAGATTTTGTCTCTATTTGACAAAAAGACAATGTATTGTTTGAGTGGCAAGTAAGAGAGAGAAAACGTTCTTGGCGTATAAAGTCTATAAAAAGAAGACGAATATCAATTGCGTGTCGTACTGATAACATTGAAATCCTAAAGCGGACAAGAGAGTTACCTTAGAGTGCTCAACGTAGCTTGATTGCATTGAAATCCTGACACAAGAGAGTTGCCTTCGAGCGCTCAACGTAGCTCTATTAGCAAAGAATATAGCACACTTAAAGCAAGAAAAAATATATTTAAATCTATTATTTCGTTAAACAAAATTATCAATTGTTTGTAATGGTTGCAATGGTTGCTTTTAATGGTTCAGGTGCTATAGATTCAGTTTTACTACTAGAAAGTAGGTTATCTGAATTAAATAGAATTGCTCTTGATGTTGGAGGAGGTGGCGATTGTTTTTTTCGTGCCGTATCACATCAATTGTATGGCGATGCTACGAACCATTTTTATATACGTAGTCTTGGCATTGAATATTTGGTATATAACCCAGAACAGTTTATAGAGAGTAATACTGAACACTCTTGGCAAGAATATTTGAATAATATGTCATGTCAAGGAACATGGGCTGATGCGATTATCATTCAAGCTGTGGCTAATTGTCTCAATTTATCAATTTATATTGTTGAATCAAATGAAACTTTTGCTCCTGTCACTCTTGTTTAATTTCGTTCCTATTACAAATTAAGTTATCGTCTCTTTCGTAGAAAAATACGTAAACATTGGGAACATCAAACTTTAAGAGGGTATAAAGGAAAAGTAACACACATCTGAACAGCGCCACCATTTTGGACGGCAATCTATCCGTTCCGATGTTAACCGCGTAACTCTTTCCTCCTTTCCGGTTCTAGATTTCTCTTCGTGAAATGACCAGAACTCAATTCATTCTATAGGTGTCAGAACATTCACTGAAGCAGCTTTTTCTCGACACCTACAGTGAGCTTACTTTACCATTTTGTAAACAAGGCCAAACACACGACAAATTAATCTAGCACTGCTAAATGAGGGTGCTAATGGGGGTACCCAATTGTCAGTTAACTACTATTTTTTTTCGGCCAATTGTCAGTTAACAAGAGGCTACACTGGTAGCCTGTACTCATGCGCTTGTATAAGAAAGTTTTATGTTTTTCTTTTTTAACTGGGTCACGCTGTCGGAAATCGGTTCATTTCAATATTTTCATTCATTGATCTTATCAAGTGATTTAGCTTGACAAGTAGGAAATTACGTATATCAGTAAGGCTTTTAAATTTGCAAAGTTAAGATAAGGTTACTTTAAAGGCCATGAGAATGACCAGAGTGAATGCGTTTTCGGGATTGGACTTAGAACAGCCGCTTTACGAAAATTATTCGACATTAGATTCTCATCTAAAAACCATAATTTCTCACCTGTCAAGATAGCTTCCAAAACCGTAATAAGGATTGTCAGTATTAAAGATGTCTGTTTGATACAGGATCGTACACAGAGAGTATGGGAAGGAAAAAAATCGAATTTCACTGATGCTTGTGTCCAATAAAATACGCAGTGGCTATATGGCCGGTAACCGGTCAAGGTTTTCAAAACACTAAATGGCCGGCAGTTCTATATTCACAGTAAATTTCTCAAAATCGAAAAATTCCAGCTAATCTAAACTATCATATGTCGATTTAGAAAAGTCAAGTGATCCTGAAATGCTTTATAGATCTCAAGTCTAGGGTTTGGTTTACGCTGGGCTCAGAAGACGAAACCATGTTTTGTGACACAAACTTTTTTCAGTTCCACTGCCGGTCAAGGTTTTCAAAACACTAAATGGCCGGCAGTCCTATATTCTCAGTAAATTTGACAAATCGAAACAATACAGCCATTCTGAACTATCATATGTCGTGATCCTGATCAAACGAGCCGGTTTTGTGGGATTTCTATATCACGAAACCATGTTTTGTGACACTTGGAACTTTTTTCAGCTCGACTGCCGGTCAAGGTTTTCAAAACACTAAATGGCCGGCAGTTCTATTTTTTCAGTAAATTTCACAAAATCGAAAAGATCCAGCCATTCTGAACTATCATATGTCGTGATCCTGATCAAACGAGCCGGTTTTGTGGGATTTCTATATCACGAAACTCCCGACGAAACCATGTTTTTGCAGTCGAGCTGAAAAAAGTTCAGTGTCACAAAACATGGTTTTGTCTTCTGAGCCCAGCGTAAACCAAACATTAGACTTGAGATCTATAAAGCATTTCAGGATCGTTTGACTTTTTTAAATCGAAATATGATAGTTTAGATTAGCCGGAATTTTTCGATTTTGTGAAATTTACTGAGAATATAGAACTGCCGGCCATTTAGTGTTTTGAAAACCTTGACCGGCAGTCGAACTGAAAAAATTTCTAAGTGTCACAAAACATGGTTTCGTCTACTGAGCCTAGCGTAAACCAAACACTAGGCTTGAAATCTATAAAGCATTTCAGGATCGCTTGACCTTTCTAAATCGACATATGATAGTTTAGATTAGCTGGAATTTTTCGATTTTGAGAAATTTACTGAGAATATAGGACTGCCGGCTATTTAGTGTTTTGAAAACCTTGACCGGTTACCGGCCATATAGCCACAGCGAATAAAATACCAACGGTGTGTCCACTTACTTTGGAGTCTGCTTAATAATACAGGTTTTAGTGTAATCAGAAATCTTACTCATTTAATCTAAGACTGAAAAGGGCTCGTGTGGTCAAACCCGGGGTCAACCCGCGTTCGCGTGCTAGGACAAAATGACGAAACAGAATACATACCATGTATCTCACTTGTCGCACTTCCCATTAGAAAAGGTAGCTCCATTTCCAACTGAGCCTTTGTAACAGCTTTCCCGTCGATCTTTTCTAATCGCAACAACTTTAAATCAAACTCACCGAGTCCAAACTTTCCGCTTATTGTTTGATTATATGTCCATTGAATTGTGCTTTGTCATGTCAAACGGTATGCGACTTATGTGTCATTCGAATGCCGATCCTTTGTCATCATCTCGATAAAAACTCAGAATAACTTTGACCACGCCACTCGACGCCATCACGGAGATCAAGGTCAATGCTCTACGACCCTGGTACCTTTCGCATATAATATCGGTTAATATGTCACCTGGTCACGCAGCGAGGCAGGTAAAAGTCACAAAATAGCTTTGCTGTTAGGAAAAAACTATGTTTCCTTTATTAACAACAACAATCGTTCATTTAGTATAATTAATAGAATGTCACTTAACTGTTACCGTATTTTCTCGATTAAACGCCGGTCCCCGAATAAACACCGGGTATAATTGAGGAAGTTGTAAGTAAGCTCCTCAAACGTTTGTTTGTGGTATAATAAACTTAAGATTTAAGGGCAAGGTACAAGGCTGCCAAGAAAAACGAATAATAACCCTTTCTTAAAAAATGGCGGGCGAGAAAAAACTGCTGATACAAAGAAACGCCGGGTCCACAAGGCCAAGTTTGAAATAAACGCCGGGGGCATTTAATAGAGAAAATACGGTAACTTTTCATTTATCAGTTAACTACTATATTTTTGGGCAATTGTCAGTTAACCCCATCAGCATCCTCCTAAATGCACTGGTATTCTAAATTTCACTTTTGCCGGAACGCAATTGGCATGAAAACAAAAGGAAAAAAACTCGCGAGATAATAACGCCTTTTGTCACAACATTTCACCCACGACTGAAAAACCTTAAACAAATACTGATGAAAAATGGAGTTTCGTTCAGAACCAACCATTCCTGAAAACTATTTACAAAACGCCGTCTAACACATCATACAAGACGTAAATCACTTAACGACACGACTCATAAAAGCCAAACTTTGAAAGCTAATATAAATGCATCGCAACCGCAAAACCACATAGCGGAGTCGGTGCAGGCCTGTCATGAACCTCATTTCGATCTAAGGGAAACTAAAAAAGTGACCGCCAGGAGTGGTGCCCTGTTTATCCGCTCCAGACCCAATATTTTCTATATAAGTGCGTCCATAGCAGACGTGACCGAAAAATGACCACGTGATCACCATTTTCCCGCCATTTTTCATGTCAAAATATATAAAACAGCAGACTTGATACTTTAGCTAACTACAAAACTTTCCGTTTCACTATGCAAGAGTAGGAACAGCAAAATACCATAAATTTTGACTTTCGTTCTTTTTTCGAATACTGCTGGAGAGTTGAAAAAGAAATGGCTGATGGCGCGATGTCTGCTAAACATAGCTCAAATTGTCCTGGCATGGGGAAAGGCAGCTCTAGAGAAATGACATGTTGTTACGGCCTCCTTTCATTAGATTCGGCAAATGTGAAGTTCAATGTTTGAATCGGGCCTTACTTTAAAGAATATTAAAGATTCAGTCACCATTTGTTGTGTCAATTGATATTTTGATAATTAATATTAATGTCTCATCTGATCAGATATAAAGTCATTGCACGTGACGTATTATCGATGTGGGCTTTTAATTGTTTTGAAATTGCGGCAATCTATTGTATTTGATTTAGAAAGTCTTTTCCATTGTCAAATATCCCAACCGAAAATAGACAATGAATAACTGAAAATGCACTGTGTAAATTGAACCAACAACACATTTTCATCGTCAATTAGCTAGCAAGGCGGGAAAAGTCTTTCACTTTCACTTCACTAACATCAAAATTATTTACATTCACACTTGTGATTCTTTGTTACTCATAACTTTTTTTGACTTGCACCAACACGAATTTTCAAACCAAGTTCTCTCAATCTTCTCTATCCTGCCAAGAACCATATCCAGTTGACTACTGCGCCTCGCATTTTCTACATAATGTCTGATTCTACAACGCCATCTTTACCATATTTATTTTATATTTATTTTAGATTCTTCTTTTTTTAACCTCATGTTTCAACGCATTAACGAGATGGCTTTAAGAGCCCTTTGATTATACCTCTGGGTGAGGTTAATCTTTGAGCACCCCCCTGTTATCAGTTGGGCCGAGGCTGGCTGGGTCTGACATCGCATGAACCGTAAGCAGGTTTCTGACAGTGGCCAACCGTCTCCCCCCTGAGTTCTACCGAATTACAGACTTAATATTATATATGGTTCGAAAAAGGTCTTTTATATAGGTAGAAGTTATCGCGCTCACACATGTGGTAAGTGAAAAGTGTCACGCGCGCGTTTCACGCGCGCGTTTCACGCGTAGCTGCGCATGTACTTTAGAAGGTAAAATAAAACTAAAAAGCTTTGAAATGTTTTCTAATTTATGGTTCATAATAAATATAATATTAAAACTTGAAAGCGTAGCTGTAAGTGAAAAATAATAGTTTATTTTACACTCGCAAATCGGTTTCACAAACGTTTCACACTTCAATGAACACGTATGCTAATGCGCTGCAATTCTCGGAAAAGATGAATAAATTAAGACCGATTTCTCGGAAACGTCGTGACTCGAAAGCGCTTGTTAATCAAAAATTTGGTCTTAAAAATAAAACGTACTTTATAGAAGAATGGAAAAGCAAGAATTGAAACCTAAAGTAACGGTAAAAGATCTCAAAGCTATGGCAAAAAAACAGAAAATTAAAGGATGGCATCTGATGCGGAAAGCCGAACTGATCGAAGCTTTACAAGCTGTTGAACGACAAGAACCCACGAAGCCGCCAAAAGCTGGAATACAGTTTTGCCCACACGGTAAAAATAAATACAGTTATAAGGAGTGTTCGGGATCAAGGATTTGTGAACATGGTAGACAACGGCATGTTTGTAAAGATTGCGGTGGAAACGGAATCTGTATTCATCGGAATAACAAATACTATTGCAAGGAGTGCTCGGGAAAAC
Source organism: Cladopsammia gracilis (assembly GCA_022457155.1). NCBI lineage: Eukaryota > Metazoa > Cnidaria > Anthozoa > Scleractinia > Dendrophylliidae > Cladopsammia > Cladopsammia gracilis. Next base: position 232,591 of record JAJGOT010000719.1, on the reverse strand, counting down.
AGATTTGTGAACACAACCGTGTAAAATATTCTTGCAAAGAATGCGGCGGAAACGGTATCTGCATTCATGGGAAAAACAAACGCTGTTGCAAGGATTGTAGGTAGGAAAAAAATGGTCTTAGAGAAATAAATATGTAGTTATAACAACATGCAACTGTCAATTCTTTCAGATGTTCGTAATGAAGATATTATTTTCAGCAAACCGATAAAAAATGACCTTTACAATTATCAAAGGATTAAAATACAAGCCGATTATGGTGATAATAAAAAAGGTCCTTTAGTCATTGAAACGCCGTTTCTTTTCAGTTTTGGTGTGACCCATAAAAGAAAAAAAGAAGACGGAACTCGTGAGCTACTTGGTTTTCTATTCCGGTTTGTTTATGGTCCAAAGACGATGAACCGACACCGGAAGAAAATGAGTTTTATATTTCTTTGGAAAATTTTGAAGAACTTTGTTACAAGCACTTAGAAGAGGCTTGTGGTGTAGAGATAGCTGATAGATTAAAACACCTTTTATATTACAAGGACAGTGAACCGCCAGTATTATATGCTAAACTCAATTATTCAGAAAAGTCTGATAAATTTTTAACGCTATTCAGAACAAAAGGAAACAAAAGAGTCAAACCGTTCGATTATTTTAATTCATATTGTCATGTCAAAATGGCTCTGTTAATTGATAGTATTTATATTGGTGAAAACGTTGTTTCAATTCAAGTAAAGGTTCATGAGGTATATTTCAAACCGTTACCTCAACGAGAATCGTTATTAACGATACAAGAAAGCGATGATGAAGAAGATTAAATATCTGTTTATTTTTCATTTCTTTTACTAGAAATGAAAAAAATCGTCTTAAAAAATAAATATGGTAATATAACAAATATGAATCCTTCAAAAGTTTTAGAATATTCATCAAATATTATTTTCCATAAACCGGTGAAAAGCAGCAAAACCGATTTTGAAATAATTAAAATTGACACCTATAAAGGTCCATTAGTAATCGAATCACCATTTCTTACAATTTTTGGTGTAAAAGAGACATATAGTCAAAATGAAAGTAGTGAACTACTTGGTTACACCATTCCTGTTCGCTTATACAACGGTCGAATGCCAACGGAAGAAGAAAAGTTTGTTGATTGTATGGTTTTTATTAGAGACATTTGTAGGCGACATTTAAAACGTGTTTATGGTGAAAAAATAGCTAATAAAATAAAAGGTATTTTTTATGGTTTTCAGTTTGAAGGTATGGGTACAAGAGTTCATGGGTCAATATATCCAACAATGTTTAATGTTAAACTACTAAAATATTCAAAACAAAGTGATAAAATTATAACAAGAATCGCAATGAGAAAGCTAGAAAAAGTCAAAATGGCTTTGATTATTGATAGTATTATATTTTATATCAGCAAAGAAGAAGTTTCATTTCAAGTGAAGGTACATGATATATATGTTAACCCACAAAATTCACCACTAACAATACCTGAAGAAAGCGAAGAAGATGAAGTTTTTTCTTCAAACTGTGCTGTGTTATCAATGAGTATCGATTAAAATATATACCGTATAGTATGGAGTGACGACAAATTATTATCGACATTTCGTCAATAATATAACATGTGTCACTAAATTATAATGATCAAAACATTAACAATAAAACACTACATTTTTAACGACTGTCACTAAATAATAGGGGATTTATCGATAATTTTTAAAAAGTGCCGTATAGTGCCTTACATAACTACTTCCTTCGTATATATTGATAAGCCACGGAAATTCACAACTAAGAATTTCAAAGGAAAAATATAATATAACTCAATTATATATGAGTTACTCAAATGGAATTTTACCATCGTCAACATCAACGGCGACACCACAACGTGGATTACCTGGCGTAGGGTTCAAATTAACAGAGGATGGTGATTTCGATATGCAAGGTAAAAAATTAGTAAATATAGGACAAGTTACTGGCTTGGATAATGTGGTTGATTTCAATTTTGTTAGAAATACATTTGTTAGTAAGCATTTGCCATTAGTTACAGCAAATCTTGATATGAAAAACAATAATATAAGAAATTTAAAAACACCGATTTCAGAAAAAGATGCTGTTAACAAAGAGTATGGAGACACACATTATTTAAAATTAGATGGAACAACTCATATGACGGGGGATCTTGACCTCAGAGGAAATAAATTAATTCTACCTGGAGAAATTGATATGGATCAAAAATTGATCACAAATCTGGCCACGAATGAAGATTTGGATCTTTCGGCCGTGAATATGAGAACATTAAAAAAATATCACCCTGATGCCCCAGCACATACACATGAAGTGACCAAAGATATTGATTTGAAGGAGAAACAGTAAGCAACAGACATATAAAGATTTGGGAGCCAACTATTTGAATTTAATCAGTTATGACGATGCTAAAAACATTTTTCTGAGTCGGAAAGAAATGCTTCCTATGGAGAATTCAATTGATATGAACAACCACGTGATATACAATAATGTTGATACAAATTTAAACGAAAAATTAGACAAAACGATTTCCAGCGATCTTGATATGCAAAGTTATAAAATTACTAATTTAGCAACACCTAAACCAAATGAGAATGGCGCTGCCGTAAATGTTTCATTCTTCAACGCCAAACTCAATGATTCTAATACAAACTTGTATACACGAATAACAGACGATTATAAGAGTTATGTTAACAAGTCACACATAACTTCCTCTACTGCAGAAAAAGACGTTTTCAGATACCTGATGGAAGATGTGAACGAGAGCTCGTCGGAGAGTAATATTGTTGTTAATGGTATTATCAATTTTGTATCCAGTCCACACAAAATCAATAAGAAAGCCTATGATATGACTCTTACGACAGACAATAACGATGAGTTCAGGTCAAGGATAGGTTTTAATGCATACAAACTTCCTCAAGGTGAGTTCACTTTGGTGATTGAGTTTTTCGTTCCAGATAAAGTTCACATTGGTTCGACATCTGTCAATGTTGTCTCAACAGTTCTTAATATCGGACAGCAAACTACAAAGATATTCAACACTGAAGGATATACAAAAAGCATTGTTCATTTACATAAGTATCAGGTATCTCCACCTGAATATATTATGATAGATCTTCATGGAAGTATATCGAAAGAGAATACAAAGAAAGCACATCTAATCGTTTATGGCGTTCAAGGTCATGTCTCGAATGTCGATCCAGATGTATTTGATACTGTTTTTGTAATTGAAAATGGAAAAATGGTTATGGAGACCGATATATATTGATATGAATGGTAGAAACCTAATTGGTTTACCAAAACCCAAACAGTTACAAAAATTCATATTTTTAGGCAATTATATGAAAAATAAGAACAGTTATGATATCATATTCAACGGTTCATCATCATTTATTGCATTAATAAATATTAAAATAATAAAATTATGGTTAATTATATTGGATAATAAACCGCCTGAAGGATACAAAAAAATGTTTATATTAATTCATAACACTTCGTTCGCTCCGCAGAATTGGGAAAAAACATCAAATAAAATTTTATACACTTTCAATATATCAACATCAGTTATCAATTTCAGGGAAGATGCAGTTGTACAAATCAAATTGATATCATTTGATGATGATCTTACATTTGCACCTTATAATTGTCAAATCAGTTCACTTTTTGAAGAGTTTTAATGTAATCAATAAATATACATGCCGAATTTGGAGCAAGCAATTAATTTTTGTAATAAATTTTTCACAACCCAAAAAAACCTACATCCTAATACTAAAGATGAAATATTAAAATCGGCTTTAATATATCAATTTTTGTATGTAAACTATTTGAATGAGCCAATATCGTTTAACCAAATATTAGAAAAACACCCTGACATTGGATTAATAGGACCAGGTTCTTGTACTATAAACACCAAATACTAATTTTTAATTAAACATGCTATTTTTCATGATGCATTTGGAAGATTTTACAATGACTATGAAAAGGGGCCTGGATACACATATTGCTGCCATTCATTGCCTAAGAAAATAAAAAGATCTCCAATAATGGGCCAAATAAGTGGTTCGTTATATTGTCTTCTTTCAAATCCTAAAATATAATTATCCAAATATATAATATAATGACTAAAACAGATATATTCAATTTTAATCACATAGATAAAAACATCAGCCAAGAGAAATTATCTGAAATCAAAGCATTGTATAAATTTTATCATAAACGCTTTTGGTGCTATAAGAAGGCTTTCAAATATTTCAAGAGATTGAATTTGGCTATGAATTTAACATCAGTTTCTTTAGTAGCCGCTGGTACAATAGCTGGTTCAATTACATTAAACCCTATTATTTTAGGAGTAATTAGTGGTAGTGGTTTATTGCTTAATACATATAGTCCGGCAGCCAGATGCTGATTTTTACCATAAGCTTGCAAATGGGTCCATACGATGTTTTAATGCATATTATTTTAGTCTTAGGTATTGTCTTTCATAATCCGATTGATGACATCCCATAATTTTTGGGCATTTCGAGATATCAAGCAATCATTTTTCCCTACATAGACATCTGAATGCATAGAATTGGGTACTCTGTGGTGAAAGTTGTAAGCCGAGTTTTATGCATTATGTTTAGATTCTAGGTGTTTTTATTAACAAAAATAGATGATGAGGTGCAAAAAAAATATGAAAAAACGCAAACAAAACCGGAAGTAACCGAATTAATGGACACTAGGACCCAGGAACCCTCGGTTTTTCAAATCCAAGATGGCGGCCTCCATGCTGTTCTGTCAGAACTGTAGGTATATCTGCTAAAAAAATACAACATCTTGCCTAAAACACTTACTTTTTTATTGAATTGAGATTCAGAGTGGTAAATGTCGTTATTTTAATTGTTTTTATCGTGTTTTGAAACAAAAATCCCTGTTTATTTTGACGTTTTTAATTTGACGTTTTTAATTTGAAATTGCTCTAACGATGAATCAACATTTGCCGATTTTTTTTCTGCTTAAAGAACCCAATATCTTAGCTGTAACACTTGTTTTATTATTGAATTGAGTCTCAGAGCTGATAAATGTCGACGTTTTTATTGTTTCAATCGGGGTTTAAAATCAAAACTATTGTTTATTTTGTCAGTTTTTATTCTGAAAGAGTTCGAAACAATAATAATGTATTCATCATTTTTATCCTTGTGGCTTGCATAAAGCCGTGATTAGAATGGAATGCATTTTTAAGAGCAAATTTGATTGTGACGGCAAGACGGATAGAACACATGCCGGCCCTGCTCGTATTGAAATAATCATACGCTTTAGCAAAGAGTACAAGGATTCTATACATATAGAGCTTGCAGCGACAAAGGGCACCAAGTTGAGTGGGATTGAGGACGAGAGTATGGGGCTCATCCAAGCTGTGGCTGATAACTTTGACGCTGATATCTCCTCTCAAAATGGAAAGACGACGACACACTCACTTGCCATGCTTATGACCCAGCCTGCGAATGAAACTAGTAACGCCAACGACGACAATACCATCGCCAGGATAAGTAAGCCTGAAATGTCTCAAGTTATAGACTTTGACATACCGGTGCACCGCTATCAGGGTCCAAAGACAGTACCGATGCCACAGAAAGATTCATTAAAGAGCGTTTTTCCACTTAAGGTCATTTGCAGCTCTATCATTTCTGAACGAAGAACCAGAGAACTGGATGTATCGTTATCAACAATGAAACATGCCCAGAATACAATGGCTATAACACCAAGGTAACTAGAGATCAAGGAGTATCAATGCAGCCAAAGACGAAGGCAGTGTATCTACCTCTGATCGACATGACACCATCCGACCCAGATACCATGATGACAGCACTCCACGAGGCAAAGCGGCTAACCAAGGAAAGAGGCCAGAAGAATGCGATTTTCACTAGTGATCAACAACTCTACAAAGTTGCTGTGGAAGTGAAGTGGGCTTACCCAAATGAGTTTGAGGATGTCATTATACGTCTTGGAGGAATGCACATGATGATGAGCTTTGTTGGTGCAGTTGGCACTCTTATGGAAGGATCTAGACTCGCAGAGGTTATGGAGTCAACATTTGCAGGGGTAAACAAAATGCTGTCTGGTAAGAAATTCTCACAGAATGTCAGAACGATGAGGTTAGTTGTAGAAGAGCTACTTAGAGGAATCATAAATGATGGCAACGATGTCATTACCATGGAGGAGCTGATAGCGCGACTTGAGCAAGCTGCGAGTGCAAGCAGGACCTCTAAGCTGTGGGTCAACTGCTTTATCAAGCCTGTTTTCATTATGATGTTGTATGTGCGAGCTGAAAGAGAGGGTGACTGGCCTCTGCATTTGGCAGCTGTAAAGCAAATGCTACCGTATTTTTTCGCGTCTGCTCATGTTAACTACGCTCGATATGGCCTTTACTATCTACGATCAATGGAAAGTTTGGGAGAAGAACTTTCGAAGTTCATGAAAGGAGCGCACGTGATGCACCATGTTCCTGGGATGGGCTGTGGAATGGCATTTGGAGCGACATGTTTATCGAGACCACTTTCATGCGCTATGGCCATGGACCTGGGGGGATTATCGGAATAACCTTTAAGCCTGAGACGCTCAAGACGTGGGCCCTTGGTCTGCACATCTGCTCTCGTTTGGAGCAGGACATCACTGACGTAGTTGGAAATGAGCAAGAAAGAATGCAGGAAACACACAAAGAGGAGACAAAGGCAAGAATAGTATCAGATAGTGCGGATCGAGGAAGCATTTGAGAGAAGTTGACCCTGAGCATTGATTCACTGGATGCCACATCACATCCACCAACCATCGTGAATATTGTGACAGGTCAAGTGTCAGATGGCTCAGTTAACTGCCAAGACTCAGTTGAAATTAAATTAAATGAAAGAGTTTGAAATGAGCTGGCCAGAGGAGTTCAGAAGTACTATCAAGAAGATAGTCAAGACTGTCGCAGAAAGCAACAAGAAGTGCATTACAGTTAGATCGAAGAAAGTATTCGACACTTCATTGATATACAGCAGAGTAATAGGAATACAAGCACGTTCTAGAGACATCGACATTCAGGATGTACTTAGCCACTATGAGCTGTCTCCGGTGCCAACGTCCATGTTTCACGAGTCTGGAACAATGAGGATCTGCAAAGGTAAATCTGACTTGAAAAGCAGACTCGCAAAGGAAGCATCATCACGACTTAGTGCATCAGAGGTTGGGTCAGTTGTGCTGGATGGCTCGGCTGTCTTGTGGGTTGTGCACTGGCCTGCTAAGGGTACCATCGTTGATTACGTCAACAACGTCATGGAGTACCTATCGAAGAAACTGTTTGAAGTAGATGTTTTCTTGATCTTTGATCGATATCTCGAGTACAGCACCAAGAGCACCACAAGAGATGGGAGATCATGTCAGGCCAGCAGGGCGTATCAACTAACAGAGACCACACCTCTTCCCTCACAACAAGAAGCACCTTATGTCCACCATTTGCCAGAACATAATCAAGGATACCTCGTTTCATTGCAAATACACGATGAGTCACAAGCTAGTGATTACAGGAAGCGAAGATGCGCCAACAGAAATCCACCAAGGCGCTATCATCACAAGGCAGGACATTACGACATCACATGAAGAAGCCGATAACATCATCGCTCAACAGGTCATCGTGTGTGCGAAGACCCAGCCTAGCTGTACTGTGGCTGTGCTTGCTGATGATACAGATGTTTTTATCCTTCTGCTGTACCACTACTTGATGGAGCGCCTGTCTTGTGATATGTTTATGGGCTCGCCCATCCAACAAAGATCCCTAATCAACATCAAGGCCACTGCTCAAGCTCATTGTGCAATCATACCTGGCCTACCAGCAGCACATGCTCTGTCTGGATGCGACACTGTTCCTACATTATTCGGTATTGGTTAAGGGACTGTATTGAAGAATCTTGTTGCTGCTCCAAGCTCGTTATCAAAGCTGGTATGCTTAGATACACCACTACCTGAGGTCATTCACTAAGCTACAATGTTCATCGGTAGTTGCTACAGTAACAAAGTGAACGAGAAGACCATGTCTGATATACGATACAAGATATCGGCAGCGAAGTTTGGAAACGCGGCATCAAAGATCCAATCTCTGCCTCCTACCTCGGAAGCCTTTGCGGAAAATGTAAAGAGATCCCATTTACAAACCTACATATGGAAGACCGCATTGGCCTTGGATCCACCTGAAGTTGATCCAACCGAGTATGGCTACACAAGGCACGAGCCTTCAAAGTCACTACTACCTACGACAGTACCACAAGGTAGCTGAAGGTGTGTCATTGGCACCATATGAGATCATGGACTTGATCAAGTGTAACTGTGGTGACGATACATCTCGTAGCAACACGAGATGCAGGTGCAGCCGCAACAAGTTACCGTGTACTTTTTTCTGTAGATGCAATGGTGAGAATGATTGCCAGAACGAGCTTACCAAGACCGTAGGCGCACCAAGGGAGGTCGTTGAGTAACTGTTTACATGAAATCATGCACTGTTGTTAAGCCGGATTTAAAACAAACTTTAGTATTGTTAATCAAATAGTTAGAATTAGCTTAACCACTGAAAGTAGGAAAGAGATTTCCAGGGACCTTCGATTAAACTCATTATCAGCATAAGTAACGTGTGCAGATCTATAGTGCAGAAAGAAGCGTCTCTTTAGATATAATGAAATAAATATAACGTCATCATCAAAAGTCTCTCTGTTATTCTCAATTAGTGAAGCAAGTGCTCAGGAAACTTTTAATTCGGAATTGAAAAAAAAAACCGAGGAAAAGCAAAGTAAATCTGATATATTTATCGCCTATCTCCTATGACGTCATCAGTCCCTAACCCCCCCTTCCCCTTTACTCACTCATAATGTGCACTATACTAAAAATGTATTCCAAATGCAATATTTATTACATTTTAATGGCAAAAGAGCAAAAAACAAGTCATAAAGTCTAATATTCTAACCACATCTATATGTATGACGTCATATATAGGTACCCCACCCCTCCCCCCTGTAAATCAAGATGCCCAACAGATATGAAGTGTCATCACTCGGATTATTTCTAAAGGGCATAATTCTTATTAGAATTTGCAATAAAACATCGTATGGACGCATTTGCAAGGTTCTTGTGGCCTGCTGCCGGACTAATACAGTGAAATTAAGAATTATAAAAAGAAAATCGACATGTCTTATTTTTTCGTATACAACATATCAAAAAGTATTAGTTGATTTACGCTCATGTCTCAGAGGAAATCAATTCAACCACACTGTTTTCATCAATGAAATGAGACAGTTAGATGAAATAATCATCGATCTTTGTCCTCTTGCCGATAAATTTGAGAAACAGTATGATAAAAAATTCACTTCCGAGTAAACTTTTAGAGTAAATTTTACGATAAACTTTACTAACAAACTTTATTCAATAACTCATTCATAGGGAAAACCCCCTTTGCATGACGTAGGACTAATTTTAGCAGCATCATCCTTGATTAATTCATATATGTTGTCCCACCAAGTCTCATAAAATTTTAATGTCTTCTTTGATTTTGAAAGTGGTATGAATTCATATTCCATTCCCAAGATTTTAAATATCCGCATCAAAACATATTTAATACTAATCATCCGTTTACGGTTCTTATTAACTTCTGGTAACACGTTGTTTATTAATGCAAATATCTTATATATTTTGTCACGGTCTTGAAAATTCAATTGAATTTCTTTATTATATTTAATGATGGTATTTTCGATATGATATTTTCTTACATACACACTCTTCCTCTTTATTCTATACATATTCTCATGAAAGTCAACATATGGACTAACATAATCATACCCACATACACAACCACAACTCTTACAAACAAACATTCCAATGTCATTTAACACATCTTTTTTTTCACAACATGGCTCATCTTGTTTCGATACATAATCTACTAATCGTTGGTTACAAAAATAACAAAGAACATTACCCATTGCTTTTAACTCATTATGAATTTCTAAATTACGACTCATTCTATATATACTATTATATGAGATTATATTTTTTAAAAAACACAGTTGTGACCAATGCTGTGACAAGCTATATGCATAGTAACTACAAAATACAGTCAGGTTATGTTCAACTATTGATGTTTTACATTCACAGTTGTTTGTACTTCTGATGGTTGTGGCGGTTGTGGCTTGTATTTTGCAGTTGGATCCAGAGTACATCTATCAACTCGTCGTTTGACTTTTAGTCCCATCCTAACTTTATTATTCCATCAGTTGCTTGTATTCGTGCCATCATATCTCTTCTCTTTTTCTCATTCATAATGATTTTTTGGTATTCCTGTAAAGATTGTATCTGTAATGCAATATCTGCTTCTTCTTTAACCAGATCCACTTTATCCAATTCACCAAATATTTTGGGCATATCAAAGGTAAATGACGTGTTAGATCCCATAAATGATTCAATAACAAATAATGAATCCTGAATATTCTTCACATACGTCTCGTACCGCTTAGTTGCTTCGTCGACACTAAAAGGCATTTTGTTGATGATGATTCAAAGGTTACCAACTTTTTATCAAAATGCTTGTACTTCTGATAGTTTTTTATCAGAAAATTTCAAACGAGATACAATTCTGATTGGTTGAAAAAATCATACGACTATCTCGTGATCTGAAACAATAGGCTATACATGATGACTCATTTCCGGTTCGCAAGCGGAAAATTCTTCGACAATGTCATCATGAACTTGCTATTTTTCTGAGAATTAAAGACTTCCGGTGTTTCCGAGAATTGTGTCATGCAAAGGATTCTATTATGTGGAATCACGCAATGGAATAAACGCAACATTTTGTTTTTATTAACATATAGTTTCATTTGATTTTACCATTTAATATTTCCATTTTATTTTTGCCATTATATGGTAAGTAGTATAGAGTTGGCTTGGTATCAGATCAGTTTTGCAAAACTGATCTGGTGCCGCCAACTCTTATACTACTCCTGTATGAAGTAACCACTCCCTTGGAGAAGACCTTACAAATAATGATGGTGGAAAGTTTTAACAGTTCATGTTTTTATTCTAATGCGACCGAAGAATTTAGCTTGACAACAAGATGTATGTTTACAGCTACGAAATGAAAGGGAACAATTCATGTAGTTTCAGTGTCAGAAAGCGAGCTACAACCAAACATTAATGTATACTTACAGCTCCCAAATATAAAAGAACAGTTTTGAACGTCGAATGGAAAATCGTGGAGGTCCATTTCACACGCTCCTACCAGGTGGGTGCTATGTAGAGAATGAAAAGAATTAATGAGATCTGGGGGTACTAATTCCAGGGGTTAAAATGAATGAGTTTTTAGAAGATTTCTAACGGAATTTTTAGAAGACAACCACAATCAGAATGAGTTAGTTCTGGTCTGTGATGTACTCCAACTTGCAAATGAAATGACCAAAACAAATAACTAAACACTACCTGGCGTCTACGGTCAGTTGGCTAAACCCAAGGAGCTAAATATAAGTTGGGGAGGTGCAAAACACTTTGAACAAGATGAGGTTAAGTGGAGAGAGGTTGTTGTGTCTTATGTCCCACAAGAAATAAAGAGGACTAAAACCTGGTTTTCACTTAGTCTAGCGGCATAAGCATAAGTATAGAGTGTTTTCACTTACGTCATATCAAAATTCAAAAGCATTAAACAACAGTTTTTGATTCCAAAATGTTTATGGAATTGTAGAGAGTTAGGGACACCAACATGGCGGCCAAAAATTCAAAGTCTTAATTACACCAAAAATCTCATCACAAAATATTGTATTCACTGCAAGTGCCATTAAATCGACTTATAAGCATCTATAATGCAAAAATAATTTTCAACTGGTTTAATTTTGTTTATTTTCACGGCTTATCCGAAATAGCATGACGAATTGCTTGACACACTTAAAACCTTTATAAATCGGAAGCAAAATATTGTTAAAACCTGAAACGTTTTGTGAACGATTATAACACTGGTAGCCACATACCATGTTAGAAACAACTTTGTGAGATGTATACTTAATTTTTTTTTTAATTTTCATGACGTCATGTGCAAACACTCTATTAGCAAAAGTATGAGAATTTGTGACAAGTTAAAACGAACATGGGCATAAGCATAAGATTGATTCTTATGCCTACTGACTTATGCTTGCACTTAAGGCTGGTTCTCATATAGTCGTCCCGGTCGTCCCGGTCGTCCGAGTCGTTTCAAAAAGAGCACGGACGATCGGGACGATTATATGAGAACACTTCTGAGACGACCCGGGACGATCGCAAACGACCAGGACGACTGGGACGATCGCGGTAGCTTGGATAGAATTGTGTTCTATCCGGAAGACTGGGACGATCGTCAAAAATCGGGGACGATCATATGAGAACTACTCTCAGGCGACCGGGACGACTGTATGAGGCGATCGAAGCGACCCAAATCTACCCCAGAATGCAGTTTTATTGCCCAAAACATGTTATCGGACCCAGTTTACGACCGCGCTATTGACGTTCGAGACGACCGGGACGATCATATGAGAACCCAAATCGCTTGAGTCGTCCCGATCGTCT